>JANHFM010003726.1:247575-257785 GCA_032468115.1 Grayia smithii
ATGTTATGCCCAAACCATCTACTCCAAGCAAGCATAGTTTCTTTGACTTGTTCTTCGTACATCTCATCTTCAAGAAGTTTTTGCGTTTTTATTATAATGGTCATCATTATCAATACCGGACATTGCCCTTTGGCCTCTCCTCTGCACCTCGAACCTTTACTAAGGTACTGGCAGCCTTAGTCACTCATCTTCAGTCTAAGCCGATCCAGGTGCAATGTTACCTGGATGATATTTTAATCCAGTCGTCTTCACATATTCAGGTGCTTGAAGACGTCCAGGTAATGATGGCTTGTCTTACTGTACATGGCTTTTTTATTAATGAAGGTAAGAGCCATTTGATCCCCATGACTCAGATTGTGCATCTTATGGCTCTGATTGACTCAGGAGAGGGTAAGGTTTACTTGTCCTTAGAAAGGCGGGAAAGCATCATAACATTAGTTCGGAAGGTCCAGGCAGAACGTAAAATCTTGTTGGCCCTTCTGTCCACCATGCTGGGGAAGATGGTATCCACCATCCAAATTACACCCTGGGGTCGTCTCCATCTACGCGACCTTCAGTGGTTTCTTTTGCCCTTTCAGCAGGCAGGGAAGGGCTCATCTCTGGCAAAAGTCCTGGTTCCTTTTGCGGTCTCCAGACCCCTTACCTGGTGGCGGTGGGGAGAGTCTTCATCGAACCTCAGCGCCTTGTGCTTATGACAGACGCCAGTCTCAGCAGATGGGGAGTACATCTTCACTCCCAGGTCACCCAAGGCCGATGGTTGTTCCACGAGTCGCAATGCTCCATCAACTGGCTGGAACTACGCACCATCTATCTGGCTCTCCACCATTTCCGCCAGCTTGTTTCTGGAGCCCATATTCTGGTCCTCACTGACAACATGACCACAAAGGACTTATGACAGCAATTGTGATTGGAATTGCCATTGCTAAGCAATGTGGTTGTAAAATGTGATGTCTTGTGACTGCATTGCTTAGCAATAGCAGTCCCAGTTGCTACTGTCACAGAGGAACAATAAGAGGCAATCTTGCATGACTGTAACTTCCAATTTCCTGCCAGCTTCCCCACTGACTTTGTTTGTGGGAAACTGGCAGGGAACATTATAATTCACAATGATGTACCCTGTTTCCCCTAAAATAAGACATATCCTGATAATAAGCCCAATTTGGCTTTTGAGCGCATGTGCTAAAATAAACCCCACACCCAAAAATACCCCCCTGAAAATATTTAAACCGCCTGCACAGCCGGTTTCCATCATTTTCTCTGGTTAGGGTTAAGGAAACAGAGCTGGAAAACAGAGCTGGAAATCAGGTAAGATGGCAAGAGGTCCACGCACCCCAAAATAATAAGACATCCCTGAAAATAAGGCCAAGTACTTATTTTGAGGTTCAAAAAAATATAAGACAGGGTCTTATTTTCGGGGAAACATAGTACCTGCTCGACATCATAATCACAAGCTGGATGCCAAGCACCTGGACTGTGCTCACTTGACTGCAGGGATGTTGTAACAGCTGAATCTATGAGAACTGGTCATAAATCCCCGTCATTCAGTGTTATTAACTTTGAATAGTCACTGAACAAATAGATGTAATTTGAGGACTACCTATATATTTATCCTTTCAAGATAATTAGGTATGAGGAGTCTATATTGTCATTCAAATAAGCAACAATATTGGTAATCCATTTAATGCAGTGGTAAAAAAATAGATGCTTCATAGTATTTTTAAAATACATATAAATGACAGTTGTATATATTTTATTTTCTTCATTTCTCATTCGCTACAGATTTTTCTATCAATATATAAAACCAACTGTCTCCTTTGAGCTAATGTAGAACTCCTGATTAAGTTGGAGAACACTGGCTCAGTATTGTAAGTAAAACTGTCCATTCTTATATGTTTGGTAATAGCCTGTTTAAACTGTTCTGCCTAAAGATTTGAGAAAGATTTTTTTTAAGATTCCCATGAAAAGGTTTACCTATGAAAACACATGAAATCTCATGAAGTAATCTCTAACTTGATTTCTACACACACAACTCCCTGATTCTCTAAGGATTGAATACTGAAGTAATCTAGATTCTCAGATTGTTTACTGAATCCTCAATCCTGCAGAATTTTAGTTTCTTGATTATTCTGTAGAGTGGCTCACATTATCCAAAGTATGTATTTTTCTCTAACGTAACTTATCATCATTATTTAACTTTCAAAATAACCAGAGTTGTTATTGACCTGGCAACTATGCCAGCGAAGAGATGGCAAAATACATTTTAATTCTGTCTGAAAATTTGCAAAGGCGTTCTGTCGTTCTACATCTAACTCCTTTCTCCATTTTTTATAGCACCACACACAATGCAATGTGAAAACCCTCCAACTGAAGATGATTTGTACTGGCATTTGAATTTTTCCAACATACAAGCAATATCAGCTTTAATAACAGACACAGATGTCACCCTTTATACAGCATGACATCAAGATTTGCAGGACTATTTTTCAACAACAGTTCAATTCAATACTTTTGAAAAGGGAATTAACCAGGTGAGACCGATTCTTTAAAAAATAGACTACTGCCACTGAAAACTATACTGGTTGAAAGAAGGAATTAAGATGTATTCCATATTTGTTCTTCATATTTATAGCAAGAAATCCAATAAAGGGAATAGCAAATTGGCAGAGATTTTTTTTGTGCTACGGAAAGATAACAAATATTAAAGTGGAAATCACCTACACAACCTCCTCTCCAACCTTAACCAAGCACAGACAAACAGAGAGAAAGTATGTAAAAGTATGGAAGGAAATTTTAGGATCAGATATGAGCACTTATTTTCTGAACAGAGCCAAAATCTAACCAGGACCTCAATCCATGGTGAAACAAATGTTTGCATTAACAGGATCCCCATGTTCCAGATTCTGGTGCAAAGGATGAATTAGCAGATATAATAACAGAAAGGACAGAAATAGACAATACCCAAATCCTCATATTCTTTCTTACTTCTTTCTTCCTTCCTCTTTCTCTCTCCCTCTTTCCTTTCTTTCTACCTAACTACCTATATTTTGGAACTGTCCCATCTCCCTCACAGAGGAACTCTGGGTAGTGTACTATGGTTGCTTTATGGCTGTATGTTATGTAAAAACAGCAGGCTATATCTCATTCAATGAAGCATAATTTAATGCAAATGAATCCCATTGTAGAATATGCAATACTGATTTAGATGAAGAAAGAATCTGATGACATGATATAAGGCAACTTTTAAGTTCACTGACTCCCTGACATTAGGATGTTATTTTTTAAAAAAGCATAACTTTCATATAGTTTTTTTGAATTGCTAGAGCAGGGGTGTCAAACTCATTGAGGGCCGCATCAGGGTTGTGTTTTACCTCAGAGGGACAGGGGACTGTGACCATGATGGGCATGACCAGCTCGACATCACTCGTCAGGGGCACCTGTGGTGGTAAAGTGCTAAGGCAGGAGTTCCTGAGACCCTCACTCACTCTCATTATAATCTCCTTCTTTCTTTCTTTCCTTCCTTCCCTCTTCCTTTTTTCTTCCTTCCCCTCTTTCCTTATTTTTTCTTCCTTGCTCTCTTCCCACCTTTCTTTTTTTTGTCTTTCCTCTTTCCCTTTTTCCTTTCCTGTCCTTTTTTGCATGCTTAAATTCAAAAGGGGAAACATTTCTCCTTTTGTTTTGTTTTTAGTTTGTTTTGCTGGCCTTTTGCCAGTGAAAATGGAGCTTGGGGGGCCCACACATGCCCTCTGTACCCCATTTTCAGCTGTGATGGCTTCCTGCAGTCCTCTGCCAGCAAAAATTGAGCCTGCAAAGGCCCCCCACAGCTCCATTTTTGCTGGCACATGCATCGCGGGCCGGTCCTTTGCTGGTTTCAGGCTGGCCCCATAGGCCAGATCTAAGCATCCTATAGGCAGGATCCAGCCCATGGGGCTTGAGTTTGACACCCCTTGTGCTAGAGGAACAAGTTGCTTCTTTAAATACATTTGTTAGGTTAGGAAAACGAATTTACAAACTTGATAATAGTTATGGACTATAAATAAGGATTTCACTTATTCATTTTAGCAGAGGGATTAATTTAGCCATAAACAACATACAGTAAGAATCTCTCTGTATGCTGCTTAGTAGGTAGTCTTAGACTGACATAAAGTTGTTTGATATGAGCTTACATAAGTCGTGTTAATGTTTGTGTATATACATGTATTGATATAAGATGAATAGGTAAACTGGGTGGTGCAATAATTTTTCTTGTCACTAATACAAAGAAGCAAACTACAAATTCAGCCAAAATTGCTCCAAAGTTTAGTCCAATGACAAAAAGCAACTGGGTTATTTTTAGAGCACAACAGGGCATAAAAATACAGCAGTGAACTGTGACCTACAGCTATGCACATCCAAGCATCACATCATCCAACCGACAGTTTTACTTTAGCTGGGAGCACATCTGGCTTGGTTTCAGACTACGATTATTCATATGACTACAGACAATACATTTAGCATCCATAGAAAGCTTTTGAAACTGTTCTCACTGGCTCAAGACAAAGTCTGTATGGAAAGGCAGAAGCTCTGAATGGGCTTTGTGGAAAGAATTTCAGAGGAATTCACATCAGAGGGTTCTGGGATCTCTGCTGATAGAAGGAATTAAGTTATTTTAAAAGCTGGGATAATACACTTTTCTTAAGTGAATAAAATGAGGAATAATTGTCTCAGACAGAACATATTGGAATAAACAATCACCACATCAAGCAGAACTCATCTATAGTCTTGCTGGTGAAATAGATTCTTTTCTACAAGTACAGTAAGTATAATAATAATTCTAATTTAAAAAATGATGCACTAAATATATAAATCTCTTAAGAGTTACTCCAAATATCCATGAATTTTAGAATTCCATAAAAATTAACATTTTAATTGCATATATTTGTTAGTCCTGCTACAAGTCTCTTCGTAGTATCTGTAATTAAAAAAAACTGTTGCAAATATATATAAACTAGTCTTTTCTCTAAAATCTAGATTTTCTCATACCAGATGTTATTTTATAGATATTATCTACATTTGAATTGTTTTGTTTTGTTTACATTTAGATTGCAGAACATACAGAAATACTATAGTTTAGATTGTCTTTGTTTTTGAAAAGAGAAATATTGAATTGAGATGGACTTGGTCAGTTCCTTCAAAAGGTGCTACAAAGATTAAATATACCCAGGACAGAACAAAACAGAATAAAATTAAAGTTGAATATTTTAAGTATCATACTGGTTTATGGGAAGAATACAATTGCATTTTGATTGCACTATTACTGAGAGCACAATTCTCTGCCTGGGTATTCAGAATTAAGCTCTACTGAGTCCATTTAAATGTGGATACATTTGCAGTTTAAAACTGACTGGCTTCGTGAAAAATGGGTAACATTATAAAATTTCGCTATCAAATTTGAGCGAGAAACCAAATTTCCAACTCACCTTTTAGCATTGGTATGTGCATGTGTCTCCTTGTTTCTATTTTTTAAACAGTTGTCAAAATGCCATTCTTTGGCTGGATGAAATGGCCAAAAAGTTATTCTTACAAAAGTGGACAATACCCTGGCTCAGAAGTTGTGACAAAGACACTTCTGAGAGAACTAAAATGGCATTTGAAAGAACGTGAACGGTTGATACAGGAGATTGAAAGTGGACACAAAATTCAAAAACCTGAAAATGATTACAATGGAATAAGAAGCTACCAAAATCTTCAAATAACTATCCCAGCTACTGAACAACGACAACTTGAAATTCTTTGCTCTCAAATCCAACCATGTCAAACTGGAATCATACTCAGCAGGTAAATATTTTATCAATGTAGTATCATATAAGCTTCAGGAAAGGGGGAAAGGGTTCCCATCTTTGCAGCTTCGTATTAAATGTTATTCCTACAAGAAAAAGGTTTCAAATTAATTCAAAAGTAGCATGCTTCAAACTAAGAGAATAATTCTTTGGAATGAGTTCAAAGAAATTTACTTTCTGGCAATATACGCAACCTTATTCATAAGACTCTCTGCATTGGTTGTGACATCTCAAAAATCATTGCTAGGATTTCATTTGTTCAATTAAATAGCATGAAATGAAGGAATTTCCAAGATTTGCCCACAAAATGTAATAGAAAAATATGCCTTCAGATTTAATTTTGAACTTGGCAAAACAATTAAATGTAACAATTCAGCACACACCACTTAAATGCTTACTACATATTCACAGCTCTAATATTTAAAGCACTAATATGTTTGTTCTTTTTGCTAAACATTTGCCTTCATATACATCGACTACATTTTTATCCTGTGCCCAGTTTTAAAATCTGCATGGTATAATTTTCATTATAAACTAGTGAACCTGATTCACATTTGTTTCATGCAATTTTGATTAAGAATAAGACTGTTTTGATCACAAAACACGTTTCTCTACAATTCTTCAACATTATATATATACACGTATCAATCTGCACATACAGCATATGGAATTTAAAACAAAACAAAACCCAGAACAATTCACTGATTTCTCTCTGATCCTAGAAAAGGGCTCCAGGGAAATGTCAGTTTGAATCAACTTGCTTGGACAAATTGGACAAAAAAAATGCTTCAGCTGTTTGTATTGCAAACATCATTCTTTCCTATTCCCTGTTTTTTTTTTCTTTAAAAACCATTGCTAAAAAGGATAGTATGTCTTCTCTCCCCCTGCATTTTTAAGAGACAAGTTGAATACATGCTAACAGAATTCAGGCTATTTGTCTTTGCTTTGCTTTGCTTTTCTCTTTCCTTTTCTAGATTTCGAGAGGCACTAGCAGAAAATGATGTTTTACCCTGGGAAATTGTTTATTTATTCAAACAAGTTTTAAAAGAGTTCCTTAATAATCTTGAGAAAGAAGCTCAGCAAGATCAACTGGCTGATGCTTGGAATACAAATTGTTCCAGCCAATTCGCAGCATCCAGCACCAACTCCAGGAAAACGGACAAAGAGGAAATCCCCACTGTATCCAGCTATGTTGACAAAAATACACAAGGCATCCTTCCAACATTCTCCCATAGAATCTGGAATCTTCCCTATTACTACCCATCAAGTTAATTATTTTCTCTTTCGCTAATACTCATTCAGCTTGGCTATAATCATTCTGTAAGGATTCAAATGATCCAAAATTTATCTTCCCATCCTCATAAATGCAAATTTAAACTTAATAACAATTACAGCTGGCATAGTCCTTAAATAAATAGGATGGATGCTTTATACTAATTAATAGTGTCACATTAAGATCCTTCTTATAGCAGAGACTTTTTATGGAGGTTTTATCATTTTTCTTAGCATTAATCCTGCATAGTTGCAGGGTCCCCTTGTTTTCAGTGCATTCACCTAATTATTAGAGCAAAGCTTAACAATGCATGATGCCATGAGGATTTTTGTGTATCAGCTGTCTTGTCTTGCAGCCTGATGTTGATGTGGACTGAGAGGGAATGACTAGTCCAAGGTCACCCAGCTGACTTCTGGGACTAAGGAAGGACTAGAAACTGGATATTGTTACTATGAGTCCACCATCTTAACTGGCTATGTTGGCTGTCTTTAATACCATTTATTTTGCCCCTCTAAATATGCAAGAACAAATTAAAGACTTAGCAATGGCATGAAACATAGTTACAGTGAAAAACACCGACAGATTTTTATCCTGTAATTTGCTTACACAACGCAATCTTTTCAAAACAAAGATGTTGAACTCAAATCTGAAAACTTAAAAAGGAAGAAAATAATAATACGTTTTATAAAAGATCCTGTTTTTAACAAACTGAAAACAGATAAGCTTTATGAAGGCCTAAAGCAGGTCACAATAGCACCATCTTTTGCCTTTGAAACAAACAAACAAAAACAAAAAAAGAGTAGTAAAAGATGCCAAAGATACACTAGCACCCAAAGGACACTTTTTTTATATTAACACTTTGGAAAAATGTGTGCACATTTTAAGATTTAATCACAGATTTAATACAAATATATATTTCTTCCTTTTATAATGGCTACAATGTGCTCTCCACAATTCCCTGGCATGAGACTACATCTGGGATATTGTAGAACAGTGTTTCTCAAACTCGGCAGCTGTGTGTAGATTTCAACTTCCAGAATTCTCCAACCAGCTAATTGAAGGAGTTGAAGTCCTCACATCTTAAAATTCCCGTGGCTGAGAAACACTGCTGTGGAGGATGCAAATAGTAGCCAGACTAATGCTGGAGTATTATTTGTATTTACACAAAATTAAAACCTGAAAGGGAAGGGAATCTGCATGTCAGCTTTATTTACATCCTGCAGAAATTCACTAAAATTTATGCATATATAGGATGATCTGAAATGACATTCATTTACAGGTTGTAAAAAAAATGGCTATATAAGTCAAAATTCCTTTATCTGAAATAGTCTGATAGAAAAGCAGATACATTATTATGGCTTGCAATCCTTTATTACCAAAAACCCTCCTTTTTTCCTTTGCTTCAGATCCACTAGAAAATATAAATACACAGAAGCAATAAATTGAATTAGATTTTATGCTGTAATTTTTTATGAAAAATGAAATTAGATTTGAAAAGAAATGGGATTTTTAAAATTGCTAAAATAGTACTTTTTTACCAAATGATGTTAATTTTTTGAAAAATCATAATTAAGGTTAGCATGAGAGAGAGAGAGAGATTTGGATGAGGGTTAATTAAACTAAATGAATGCTTCTGCTACTGCCATGTCTGCAGGTGCAGAACTAGTTAGCCTCCACAGGGTTAATTTCAAAGAATAATCATAACTTTAAAATGTTAAGTCAAATGGCTCAATATGTACAACATGCTGAACTAAAATATGGTTTGTTAATATGTGTTGTTTAAATTTATTCAACAATGTTGATTTGGCAACCTCTAGTTAGGCTCTACACTGAAAGCAATTAAGCAATTGTGAAAATTAGGTAGTAGAAAAAGAGCTTCAAGGTATTTTTCTCATTAGAATTCTTTTGCTTCACTGTCTGCAAACAATATAAAACTGTGAAGTTAAAGCAACAAAGAAAAATATTGTAAAAGCTGGTTAGTATACTCTTTGAATAAATCTCATTTGATATTCTTTTTAGTAAACATTTCGACAAATGTATTGTTCTTCAGGTCTCAAACCCCAAGTTAGAAACAGGCAACAAGAAAAAATTTATATAAGATTGAAATATTTTTCTCACCGATTCTCCATAGAGTTCCCATTTGTTTTATTTTCTGTTTAAATACTTATTACTCTACAAAAACAACACTGTGATAATTTAAACAGGCTAACGTTACCTCAGAGGATGTTAAGTAATATATTACTATTCATTTTCAACTCCCTATAAAGAGACATGAGACTACAACCATGAATACTTAGAATTTAAAATTCTATAAACAGTTATAGTCTCATATGAACTGTGAGAACTATAGCCATACTGTAATTTTACATTTGCAGAGCAAGACACCAGTGAAAATAGTTGTTGAGATGAATAGATCAAATCCAAGGTCTATCTAGCCCAGGGTTTAATCCCACAATAGACAATTTATTTCTATGGACAGACAGGGATGAACGAATTCTCTAAGAATTACTAGCATGCTATATATGGTGCTCATATAATGGCTGAATACACACATTATTGTACTATAAACCCTGCTGTGTCTTGGATTTAGTCTGGTGTGTTGTGTACATAACCAATTGTATTTTATTAAATAAAGCATAAGAAAATTGTGGCTTATTGCTATATGGTATCTGTGAACACCATCAATGTTTTTTTGTAAAACTGAAGTTCTGGCGAGCTGAGATTGACAAACTTTAAAAATGTTTAAAACCAAAACCAAACAGACAAATATGCTGCTTGAAGTTTATATAACCTGGCCAAGTTGAGCCCAATTCAAAAAGAAGCAATTCCACTCTTATTTCTCTCTGCTTTAAACAAGAAAACATTATATTATTTGAAGTTGTGACCATTTAATAGATTCAGGTTGACTTTTTATAGTCGTAATACTTTTTTTTATACACACCATTTTCGGGTAGCACAAAGCTTATGTTTTTAGTTGCGTAGTGCTGCTTACTTTACAGAAGCTAGTTGTAATTCAGAAACAAATGCCCTGAAACATCTTCAAACTTAATATATCATTACACAATTCCCAATTTGAGGTAGGCCACCATCAGACTATTACGGACGGGGAGGTGGGGCGGGG
>JANHFM010003726.1:285436-299701 GCA_032468115.1 Grayia smithii
TCTTTGAATATAATCAATCCATTTTTTCCAGTCCAAATAATATTTTTCTTGCGTGTTGTCTTTCAAATACGCCGAGATTTTTGCCATCTCTGCTATATTTATTACTTTAAGAATCCATTCTTCAATAGATGGCAGATCTTCTTTCTTCCAATTTAGGTATGTGATTATTGATGCATCTGTGTATCTTGCAGATTTTCCCCAAAAATACTTTTGAAAGGAGGTGTGCATAACATTCTCAGTCCTCCCAGAAGAAACTGTAGAAAACTGTAGAAAAGAATTTTACAATTTTAGCCCTGGGGGTTGGTTTTAAATTTGCTTATGTTTTAGCCTATTATAGCCTTTTACTCAACGAAAGATAAATTTTCAGGGAACACTGTCTTTGACACTATACGTTAATAAAAGGCATTGACATGGGCAAAACAGCTTTAAGTGGCCATCAGGGTTCTTTTCATTAATTGCATAAAAATGTGCTGAGCTGTGCACTAAAGAGGCTCAACACTCAATTTTTCATTAAAAAATTACTTTAATAACCCAGGAAGCATTGTGATGTTAACAGAATTTAGCCATCTAAGAGGGGAATATCCAGAAAAGAAAAAAATCTAAAATAATGTGCTTGCTGTATCCTTATGGTAGAAAAACCTCCGAAATTGACTGAGTTCATAATAATAGCAAGACGTGCTCATAATTCAGAATATCACCTTCTCAAAAGAATAGTAGAAATTATTTGATCCAAGTTAGAGAAGAGAAATCCATTTTTCCTCACAATTCTACTAATGTGCAGTCCTGTAGTCCAGGGATCTCAGAACTGCGCCGCCTGCGGTCTGATGTAAGCATAGTACACAAAATTGTCTGCTACAATGTCTTATCTGTCAATGACTTCTTCAGCTTCAACCACAATAATACATGGGTAAATAATACAAACTCAAGGTAAACTGCTTCAAACTCGATTGCAGGAAATACGATTTCAGCAATAGAGTGGTCAATGCCTGGAATGCTTTACCCAATTCCATTGTTACATCCTCAAACCCTCACAGCTTCAACCTTAAACGTCAATTGTGGACCTCACCCCATTCCTAAGTGGTCCGTAAACAGGGCACCAGCGTGCCTACTGTACCTGTCCTACAGTCCCCATTTATTTGTATTCATTTCCTTCGTTCATGTTCATACTTATACCTGCTATCTTCTACATGTTTGACAAACTAATAAATAAAATAAAAAATAAAACTTGGCAACTTTAAAACTTGTAAACTTCAACAGCCATGAGTATGCATATTATTTGCAGGTATACTTTGCTGGAAGACAATCCTAATAATATGTAAAATACAGTAAGTAAAAGAAATAATTATTCAGGAAGAATTGGCATAGGTTTTAGGAGACCTACAGTGCAAACCTATCTTTATGCATGTCTAGAAGTAAGACTGTATGGGACATGGTGGCTCAGTGGCTAAGACGCTGAGCTTGTTGATCGAAAGGTCAGCAGTTCAGCAGTTCGAATCCCTAGTGCTGCATAATGGGATGAAGTCCTCTTACTTGTTCCAGCTTCTGCCAACCTAGCAGTTCGAAATCATGTAAAAAAATGCAAGTAGAAAAATAGGGACCACCTTTGGTGGGAAGGTAATAGCGTTCCATGCGCCTTTGGCATTTAGTCATGATGGCCACATGACCACGGAGATATCTTTGGACAGCGCTGACTCTTTGGCTTTGAAATGGAGATAAGCACCACCCCCTAGAGTCGGGAACGACTAGCACGTATGTGCAAGGGGAACCTTTACCTTTACCTTAGAACTAAGACACATTAAGTTAAATAGAATTTATAAGAAAATGCCAGGGTTAAGTCAAGCTTAAAGTCAAAGGAAACTTCGCCTTTCACTCTTCTGTAGACATCTGATTAACTAAGCTTGACATAAGTGCTATCCTGAATCAGCCAGTCTTTCTCTTAATTCCTTAGGTTACAATGAAATAAGGTGCCTGGGCAAAGATATTTTTGACATTCTTGGAGTTTAACTGGGACTTAAATCAAGACACTGACATTTCCCGATCAGTGAAATAGGTCTAATGGTGACCCACATCACAAGGGCACTTGGATAGATAAAAATGTTATACATTTTGTGAAATTCCGCATAACATGTAAATGTGACTATGGTATATTTTTTTGTGTGTTGCTAACAAGATTGAGATTCCCCAGTTCATTAAAAACGGCCTAGCATTCTTTTAACATTTAAAAGATTTTAGGAAGGTGAGTTTCTGGAAAGGACACTGGACTTGTCAGCTCTTACTAATAGTTTATAGAGTTTTCACAGAAAGTTTCAAGATGAACATTCTCTGTTCTTCTGTAAATTCAACTGAATGGTTTCATTTAGCAGTTTCTTGATCCATGAAAGAGATCCCAGGCAATTGGTTTTTCAATCAGGCCCTCATTTTACCTCAGTCTCTAGGATTCTACAGCGCTAAATTGGTCCAAAATATCCAGAATGAAGAAAGCAACATTGTCCTATTGTACCATATATTCAATTTTTTTTATAGGTGTCAGGGAAAGATTGAAGGCAAACAAGGTGCAGGCAGAAGAAGAACATCATAGCTTCAAAATCTAAGGGACTGACTTAGACAAAACTCAGCAGCACTTTTTCATGCGGCTGTTGATAAAAATAGGATGGCCAACATGATCGCCTATGTCTGATGATGGATATAGCACAAGAAGAAGAGGAAGAAGTTCACGTAGTATGTTACTATCCACTGAGAGCCTCCACTTGAGCATATTGGTTTTCCATTTAGGGACCCCAACTCTCAACCTATTCAGGGTCCTTCAAGAAGTACAGGGGAGGTCATATCTTCTTTTAATGCTATTCCTTGCTCGACTGACTCCTTCCTCCATCTTTTCATTCAATTTTGTTCTTGTATGTTCTTGCCATAAAACTGTTTCTAGATCTGAGCTTGGGGTGTATGTCTGTTCATAGGGTGTCAAGAATCATTCTCTCACTTAGTTATCTTGGCATCTGCTGCTGCTTCTCTCCTGATCATAGATGGGGCATCATAATGAGAATAATCTCTAGGTACTTTTCACCGTTCTCCGCAAGCTGCACTGGCTTCCTATCAGTCTCTGGGTGCAATTCAACGTGTTGGTTATTACCTATAAAGCCCTATATGGCTCAGGGCCAGGTTACCTCCTAAATCATCTCCTACCCTGCATCTCCCTGTGACCGGTAAGATCACACAGGGTCGGTCTCCTCTGGATTCTGTCAGCTAAACAATGTCGGCTGGCGGGTCCGTGGGAAAGGGCCTTCTCTGTGGCTGCTCCAACTCTCTGGCACCAACTATCTCCTGAGGTCCGGACTGCCTCCACCCTACTGGCCTTCCGCAAAGCAGTTAAAACCTGGCTTTTCCAACAGGCATGGGGCCGTTGATCTCGCTATTATGATTTAGCGAGATCCGGCCCCAGACGGGATGTAAATGGTTTTTTATGATTCCACTGTTTTAATGCACTTTTTAAAAATTTTATATGCCCGATTTTATTTAATGTGATGCTTTTGTTGTGAGCCACCAGGAGTCCCTTGGGAGATGGGCGGCATAGAAATTTAAATAAATAAATAACTCTGAAAATCTGAACATTACATAACAGGAGGGGGGGAAAGGGACAGTCATCAAGGAAGAATATATAGCTAACCCAGAAAGATAGAGATGGTTTCAAAAAGTCAAGTCTCAACAACTATAAAAACTTTCAGATGTGTTCAGAATTTAAAAAGAAACAGATCATCTGCTGAATAAAAATATGTAACTAAGAGGAGGTGGAACTCTTATTTTAGTTTAGTCCTCTCTGAAAATAACATATATTCCAAAATGTGACTGAGAAGACTAGGATTAAAAGACAAAATCAATTAATTAAAATATTTATGTAGCCACTCATCTTATATCAGACACTGGGTAGTTCCCATCCAACAGTTAAAACAACCTCAATGATAAAACAACATTATACATACATATCTCTATTAAAACTAACAGACTTTAAAACCTAGTACCAAAGTTAAGTTTTCACCTGCAGTCCATCATCAAATCTATTAAACTGTAGCACCTTATCCTGGTGCTTGGGGGGGAAAAAACCCAAGTCTTAAGTGCTTTTCAGAAAGCTAGGAGGGTGGAGGCTTTCCAAACTTTAGGGAAAGGATGTTCCTTAGGCCAGGGTCTGCCACATAAAAGGCATGCTTCTTAGATCTCACAAGATAATAATGTTTCAGCGAAGGAACTGAAGCGCTCCCCCAGCCTGCCACCAAGAACAAGCCAACACAGACCCCTTCCCACTACTTCTGTCAAGGTAGCACAGCCGCTTCCCCCTGGTGCTGGACAGACATGCTTCCTGCACGGATTCAGCTCCTGCACAGTCCCAGAAGAGCAGCAGCGGCAGCTGCACAGCGAGGGGCAGGAGTGACTGGCTGGCCCCTGCAGCCGCTCCCCCGCCGGCGAGCCAGGCCCTCAGCAGCATCTCCATACATGAGGAGCTGCACTCTACTCCGGCCCCCCTGGGGCAGCTTGCCTCACCGATGGCTACTCCTCCTGGCTGCTCCAGCATCCCGGTCGGAAGCAGCAGCACAAGAACCACCCCCACGCCCCTGGTGGTGGCAGGAATAGCAGGGGGCTGCCAGCCCAGCCAGCAAACACTGCCCCATGCACCCGAGCCAGCCAAGGGGTCCAGACTGCTGGACGGCTGGGGCTATGCAAAAAGCTCACTCGGGCAGGGAGGGAGGGAAACCCCACCAATCCTAATCGACAGCTCTTCTCCCCTGCTGGGATCCCTCGCTGTGTCTTTGGGCACGTGAGCCTGCCCCCATTGATCTTCAGGGTTCCGGCGCGCCGGCCAGCTGGGAGCGCTGGAAACCGGAAGAGCAGCTGCCCAGTGTGCATGTGCGCACTGGGAAGGTGATCTTCCAATTTCCGGCACATGCATGTGCACCAGCCAGTTCGTGTTCGCACGTGCATGCATGCCAGAAACCAGAAGATCAGGTGGCCAGTGCACATGCACATGGAAGATCATCTTCCCGGCATGTGCATGCTCTTCCGGTTGGCTGCTCTTCCAGTTTCCGGTGCTCCTGCATGTGTGAACGCCAGCTGGCCAGCGCACCAGGACCCAGAAGAGCAATGGGCGATGGCTCGCATGCCCGGAGAGATGGCTCTGCATGCCACTTCCAGCATGCTTACCATAGATTCACCATCATGGCAATAATCCAAACAAAGTTACCAAGGCATGAGTAATAGTGAACAAAGCCTTCCAATCCAGGAAAGAGTGCAAAGAGATGCACCAGACAAATGTGTGCAAAGCCCTTCCCCCAGTCACAACTGCCATTTGGGTGGTATAAGTTTAGGAAGACCTTCAGATTGTGCACCAACTCAGTCTGGGGGAGTTCCACCCAATCCAGAATCATTAAATATTATCTGGGCTTGGAGGACCAAATCCCCAAAACAATTCCATCTTGCCAGAATTAAGTTGAAGCCAATTCTTCTCCATCCAGATCTTTACAGCCTCCTGATACTCAGCCGGCATTGCCATAGTATCACCTATCTGCTACCAGTATCTGCTATACCTACCATCATCTTCAGAAAAAAAAGGGGGGGGAACAGACCCAGGAAATTATAGACCAATCAGCCTAACATCAATACCTGGGAAGATACTGGAAAATAATAAAAAAATTGATTTGTGAACATTTAGAAACAAAGTTATAATTACCAAATTTAACAATTTAACAAACCAGCACGGGTTTGTTAAAAACAGATAATGCCAAACCAATCTTACTTCATTCTTCGACAGAGTGACTAAATTACTAGACTAATGAAATGCTGTGGACATAGTATACTTAGATTTCAACAAGTCATTCGACAAAGTATACCACAATCTAACTTCTTGGTAAACTAAAAAAATGTGGACTAGACAGCATCACTACTAGATGGATTTGTAACTGGCTGACAAACTGTACTCAACAAGTATTCCTTAATGGTACTACATCTACATGGAAGGCAGTAAACAGTGGGGTACCAAAAGGTTTCCTCTTAGGACCAGTATTCTTCAATATCTTCATAAATTACTTAGATGAGGGAATAGAAGGGGAACTCATCAAATTTGCAGATGACACTAAACTGCAGGAATAGCCAACACCCAAGAAGACAAGCTCAAGATCCAGAAAGATCTTTACAAACTTGAACAATGTGCTCTATACATGAAATTTAATGAAGATAAACTTCTCCTACACCTAGGCAGGAAAAATCAAAGATACAAGTACAGATTAGGTGAAACCTGGCTCAAAAACAGTAACTGTGAGAAGGACATTGGAATCTTAGTGGACAATCACTTAAACATGAGCCAGCAATGTGCGGCAGCAGCCAAAAAAGCTAATACAATCCTTGGCTGTATAAACAAGAGGCATAGAATCAAAATCACATAAAGTATTAGTACCACTTTATAAAGCCTTAGTAAGACCACACCTGGAATACTGCATCCAGTTTTGGTTACCACATTACAAAAAATATGTTGAAACTTTGTAAAAGAAGAGCAACTAAGATGATTGAGGGCCTGGAGACAAAAACATAAGAACGGTTGCAGGGATTGGGTATGGCCAGTCTAGAGAAAAGAAGGACTAGGGGTGACATATGATAGCAGTATTCCAATATTTGAGGGGCTGCCAAAAAGAAGAGGAGGTCAATTTATTTTCCAAAACACCAGAAGGCAAGACAAGAAACAATGGATCGAAACTAATTAAGGAGAGAAGCAACCTGGAATTAAGGAGAAACTTCCTAACAGAACAAATTAACCAGTGGAACAGCTTGCCTTCAGAAGTTGTAGGGGCTTCATCATTGGAGGTTTTTAAGGAAAGACTGAACAGGCACCTATCTAAAATGGTATAGGGTATTCTGCTTGAGCAAGGAGTTGGACTAGACGACCTCCAGTGTCCATTCCAGCTCCACTCTGATTGACTTAAATGTGGAGTTTTAAATTAGCAGGTGTCATCAGCTCACTGATGATACCGCACCCTGTCCAGATTGAAGCCTAAAATGGGACAACAAATGTTTTTTCTGTGTTATAAAAAAAGGGGGGGATTTCTGAAATAATAACTATCTGGCATCAGGACCTGGAAATTTCTAAAGCAGGTCTTAATCCAATTGTTTTCAGAATATTTAATAATCAGTATGGCAATTTTTAGAAGTTAGAATGGATTTGCCAAGAACAAGTCTTGTTACAGTAGCCATATCTCACTTTTTAATCAAATAAATTTCTTAGATTTCAGGATCAAATACTTTTCTTAGTAGATTGTGGGAATGCTATAGATGAAATGCATCTTGGTTACAGCAACAGAAAGAACTCCAGCAAAGTAGACAAATGGGGGCTAGAAGACACAACAATTAGATGTACATATAAAATGACAACAAAAAGTATATTTAAGGAGCATTTATGAATGTTTATTCATCTAACTGGAAAAAAGTACCAAGTGAACAGAGTCCAGGCCTATGTTCTTTAGCATCCTTATTAATCACATGGCTAATGAGATGAATGTATATCACATTTGCAAATGCTAAAATTTGGATGAAATAGCAAATATATGAAAAGCAAAAATAAGATGCAAAATGAACTTGGTAAGTTAGAGAAGTCGGCTAAATGAAACTTACCATTACCTGAGATTTCCTCATCTTTGTATAAATACTTACCATTGTTTCATTTTTTCTTATTGGGGTAGAATGATGGAAAATTGGAATATATAGTCAAAGGTTACATATATAGTATGTAACTGTATTAAAACATTATTTTCTGTTTAATTCAATGACTACTTTAAATTCTCTCATTATTTAAACATGCATTTCCAAAACTGAGGCAGTGGTTAATAGTACACATTTGATTAAGTGAATTCTTCTTGTAAACTTGCCTAATTAGGTGAAATTCAATCCATAATAACTGCTGCCACTAGGCTCTGTCTTGTTTCAGTAGCCTGGCTTATCTTCACACGTCATTATCTCTTGTATTCATTTCTCAGCATCCAGAAGATGCCCATTTAAGTAGATTCTCACTGCAGCCTGTGCACAGGAGCTATTTTAGATTCTAGTTTTCACTGTATATTTTATTTTTTATATTTAAAAAGCCACCTTTTTTCTCTGTGATTTACACATGAGGAACTCTTTAAGAATGATTCTTCAAAGCCTCTTAAACTTCTCAAAAGCCAAAGATTGTCAACATGGCAGGAACAGCATAAATCAGAGAAATAGAAAAGTAAACAAAATAATGAAAAAAAAGGTGAGAATGAAAACAACTTTTTTCATTATAGTAGTGCTCACAACAATTCTTATAGTTCGTGGGGCGGTTTGAAATTATTATGTACTATAGATACAGTAATGTTTTCATGTTTAGAAATTTACTGTTTATTAATGAATTTGTTTTCACTTGCATGTTTACATTTTGTGCTTGAAATTTTTTTGCATAACATTTTTAGAATATTGTCTTGTCGATACTAGTTTACAGATTAAAAATTATGTAACAAATATTGATAAGGACAGCAGAGATTTTTGAAAAGTAGCATTTTTCTACATTCTTCTCATATTTATAATAATCTATAATTAAAAGCATTCTGCTTGTAAGACAGGTTTTTCTTGTTGTTTCTTAGAAAATAGTTTTTTTGGCTTTATTATCTGTGTGTGAATATTTAATAGAAAATTCATTTTTGTACTATTTGGGATTCTTTATTTATTGCATATCTGGAGAATTCTTTGGTGGCCTTGACACCTGTATATTATTTTAGTGATTGCCTCCTGGTACTTTACAAAGAATAAAGGTGCAAAACAATTGTTAGTATTTTTTAACTCTGACAAAAGCTGTCACATTGAAAAATAATGCACTATTTTGCAATGAACAAGAGGCTATTGTATAGTCAGATAGTTTTAGAAGGTTAGTTTCCATAGTCTGACCTTGCAGTTGTAATTTACAAAGTCATGCCTTAGGTTCTTTTTACTAACAGTTAAATGGCTGTTGCATTTCCTGAATTTGTAGATGAAACAATAAATTTCAATTGTCTAGTGTACTCATTAAATCTTAAAATGTATGTCTAAAAATTTTAATGCAGTCTCATGACACATTTCAAAGCCACTCTCCATATCATTTATAAAAATATCCTTAAGGGCATTTTACATGATCATTGCTTTGTGCAATTGTTATTAATTTATTATTTTTACTTCATATTCTCTGTTGCCTACATTTTGTAAGTCTGAGTCTATATATTGCAACTAGACACTTCTAGTTACCTTTTCCTCTCTTTTAGCAAAACTGCTGTTGTTGCTGCAGGAAAAAAGAGACTGGAGTTAAATAGGTTGTATGCTTCAGCAGAATATAATTTTATTGAACTACATTCAATAGCAGACATAATTGATCACAAGTTCTTGTGACCAAAAAATTGCAGTGTTTTATCATTTTGGTGGGGCAGTGGTTAGAATGCAGTACTGTAGGCTACTTCTGCTGACTGCCAGCAGTTCTCACCGGCTCAAAGTTGACTTAGCTTTCCATCCTTCCGAGGTTGGGTAAAATGAGAATCCAGATTGTTGGGGGCAATATGCTGACTCTGTAAACCACTTACAGAAGACTGTAAAACAGTGTGAAGCAGTATATAAATCTAAGTGCTATTGCTATTTCCTAGGAAGAAGAAATTATATGAAGTTGCCTAGTATAATAGGTAAAGAAATTTGTTTAG
This sequence comes from Grayia smithii, assembly GCA_032468115.1. Taxonomy (NCBI): domain Eukaryota; kingdom Metazoa; phylum Chordata; class Lepidosauria; order Squamata; family Grayiidae; genus Grayia; species Grayia smithii. Next base: position 295,144 of record JANHFM010003726.1, read on the forward strand.
GTTCATCTTCTTAAAAAAAAATTAAATGTTGGATGTGTTATCTTACATTTTGTCAGCTTATTTGTAATATAATTTTTTTATAATAAGACATTATAAAAGCCCCTGGTGAACTGCAGATAAAATAAGAGCAAAGAAATAAATGCTGTTGTTATTGTTAGTTGTGAAGTTGTATCCAACCCATTGTGACTCCATTGACAACATTCTTCCAGGCCTTCCTATCTTCTACCATCCTCTGGAGTCCATGTAAGCTCACACCTACTGCTTCAGTGACTCCATCCAGCTACCTCATTCTCTGTTGTCCCTTTCTTCTTTTGCCCTCAATCTTTCCCAGCATTAGGCTCCAGTGAGTCCTTCCTTCTCATTAGGTGGCCAAAGTATTTGAATTTCATCTTCAGGATCTGGCTTTCTAAAGAGCAGTCAGGGTTGATCTCTAGGACTGACCGGTTTGATCGCCTGCACTTCACTGCTCTTTCACAAGCTAAGTCTTAATAAAGGCTCTTACTTATGCTTGGTTGGCTTCATCCCTCATCTTCTTCTAGGTGTTTCTTGTATTGTTTCATTTTCTGGAGCTCTGCCATAAACTGGGGGCTCTATGGGATCCATGATCACAGAGTCCATATAGGTGTGATCCTATCCCAAGGCTCTTGTGTGCTCATTTCAGCCTGCAGGTAAGGTTAAAGCCAAATCATGCACCAGAGTCTTAGGAATAACCCAAGTTCCCTTTGAAACCAATGTTCTTTTATTAGTGGTTATAATATTCTTGGATGAGTGCTAGGGAGTGGATTTATTCCACTCATTCTATAGATCCAACCACATTTATCTAAGATCTCATTTATTGCAACTTAACAATATAAGCTATAATAAAAACTGTATTACAGCTTTTTAATTAAATGGGATGCACTGCTTAAATTGGTGCTTGACTGAAAATCAGATGTATTGTTTTTGCTGACTTGTATTCTGATTGCCAGTCTGTGAGTATAACATTGTTTTATTTCTTTCCAGTCTACTGTAATCAGATATAACGTATCATCAGAACATGATTATTTGAGATGGGAGTAATTTCTTTTATTAACTCTGTTGGTCTTTAGGCATATCCTAATTCTGTTTCATTTTTCTGTGAATATTTGCTGAATTTTATAAAGGATCCTTGTTTTGTGGTTTAAAAACTCATTGTCTCATGACAGTGCACCACATTATACAGATCAGATTGCATGATTGAAAAAGTTTTGATCTACAATGTACAGCGGTTTCCTGTTTTTCAGATGATATTGACAGTGTTCCTGAGCAATAATGAACAAATTTTGACTGAAGTGCCAATTACTCCTGAAACAACCTGTCGAGATGTGGTTGAATTTTGCAAAGAACCTGGTGAAGGTAGCTGCCATCTTTCTGAAGTATGGCGTGGAAATGGTAAGCAATACTTTGGCATTCCATAATTGTCTATGCTGCATTATGTCAAGCATTATCATTTGTCAACTGGTTTTCAACAACAGTTTAAAAGAAACATTACTTTGTGACTATACATTATCCACAGTTTAGGCTGAAACTATATATTTTTTTCCAGACAAAGAGCGATTCTTGAAAAATTCACATGAAAAATCAGCAGATTAATACAATATGAAAGTGTTTCATTTCCAATTATATCTTTATAATAATGAATTACAGCATAAATCGCAATTTAGGAGTCCTCCTGGATTCACAGCTGTCTTTAGAAGACCATTTGACGGCTGTAACCAGGGGGGCCTTTGCCTAGGTTCGCCTGGTGCGTCAGTTGCGCCCTTTCCTAGACACCCTCCGCACAATCACTCAAGCCCTGGTTATCTCTTGTCTGGATTACTGTAACGCTGTCTACATGGGGCTGCTCTTGGGGTATACCCGGAGGCTCCAACTGGTCCAGAATGCAGCCGTGCGTGTTGTTACGGAAGCTTCCCGTTACTCCCGTGTGACACCTCTCCTGCGCGAGCTGCACTGGTTACCGGTGGTCCTCCGGATACGCTTCAAGGTGCTGGTGCTTACATATAAAGCCCTATATGGCATCGGCCCAGGATACTTGCGGGACCATCTTCTGCCTTTGTCCAACCGCCCTGTGCGCTCACATAGGGCTGCGCTCCTCAGGGTGCCATCAGCAAACAATGGTGGCGCCCAGAGCAAGGGCATTCTCTGTGGGCGCGCCTACCCTCTGGAATAAACTCCCCTTGGACCTTCGGACTGCCCCTGACCTCCGTTCCTTCTGGCGTGATCTTAAGACATGGCTTTTTAACCAACTGGCTGACGTGATTGGGTATTTTAATTGGGTATTTTAATTTAATTGTTTTAACATTGTTTTTATATTTTCTCTAGATTTTAAATGTAGCTTCTTAAATTTAGCACACTACAGTTAGCCTAGTTTTGCTATAGCTAAGAAGGCTGTAGCAGCCAGGTAAAGGCATTTCTGCCACCTCTGTTTCTACAAAGATTGAGGGTTTTTTTCTAATTCCAGAGTTTTACAGTTGTCCAGGGAACAAGATGTTGGCAGAGAGGTAGAGGTGTTTGTTTGATGGATAGATAAATAAATAGATCATACAGCAACCCAGAGTTGCAGATAATTTCCTCCAGTTGTTTCATGTAAATCTTAGATTCCATAAAAGTCAAATGGAATTCCACAGTATTCTACTAGTTACTTCCTTCTCTAAATTTTCCCAGCAAGAAGCATGCTACTCAATCTAGCACGATACCATTACTTACATAGATAGCATGCTTTTAGTGTGAATCTGAATAGAGTTAATTGTGCATATTTAGCCTCAAACCTATACTTCTTAATAGAATTCTGATGGGATATTCTGAATGGAAGAGTTTTCTGCCTGTTTATTCACAGTAAAAGGTAAAAAAGATGGTAAACTGCCATGATCCTAAAAAAAGTGGTAAAGAACAAATATTTAGGAATTAAGAAACAAAGGGATATTACATCTTAGTGACATTCTTTAAGTCATTGCTGCTTAGTACTAGTTCATATTTTTACCAACAACTTGTTTTGTCAGATAGCAAAATAGAGATGTAATATCCCCTTGGCTTTTGTGAGGCTGATGGGCTATGTGGAATGTGGTAGCTTGCAAATTGTTTTGACTGTAATTGTTTCCAGAGTGATAGTGACTAAAGCCCTATTTATAATCAGTTTGGTTGCAAAATATGAGATCCAGTACTGTAAGGTGTAGTTGTTAACAGTGTTAGGAGTAATACCAACACTGAGGTGCTAATCCTTCATCATTAATATTTTCTAACATATTGAGTTGTGAAAGAGTAAAATACTTATGGCATTCAGAAGGTCACTGGATGACTGTGGGCCAGTTATTTCCTTTTACTCCAACCTATCACACATGATGCTTATAATGGGCAAAAACTGGATGAGAGAGTGCTGTATACACTACCTTGAGCTCCTGAATGAAAAGGTGGAATATAAATCTAATAAATAAGTAATATTTTAAAAATATAAACATGGTAACAACTCACATGAAACTACAGTATTGTGCCAACTACAATCCAGTTTAGCACTACTGTCATTATTTTTAGAGATTATATAATTTCAATTTGTGAACTTTTTCAAAAAGGTTACTCTGTAATTGGGAGGAAGAAAGAATTAGGTTATCCATTGGAACCCTAGAATATTATAATTTTGATGGGGGGAGGAAATGACAGGAAAATAAAGCATTTATTTTATATACTTGTTTAAATTGCCAGTGAAGTGCTCTAATGAGTGATTTTTGATTCTGTATTCAGAACGACACATACCCTTTGATCATATGATGTATGACCATCTACAAAAATGGGGACCTCGTAGAGAAGAAGTGAAATTTTTTCTCCGACATGAAGAATCCCCAACAGAAAGCAACGAGCAGGGTACTCTTTTATTCTATAATGTTTGTTGCTGTATCATGGATATAATTTCTATGTGCCCCAACTTTTATCAGTTTAAATTAAATCTGCCAGCATAGTGATGTTGGTAGTGTTGGTGATTTTTAACTACTGTAACTCTAGGTAAAGGTTATATACAAGTATTTCTATAGATAATGATCCTTAAAGGTATGCTTCCTATCCTTTTGTATGAGGAATGGGTAAACATTCCTATATATAGTGATGTGAGATACTAGTGACAAATTACAATAAACATTTGTTTCTAGTTATTGCAGCTGAAGGTGGTGAAACCAGTTTCTGAACCTAAGGGGAAATTGATTTATTAATTATATGTATTATACCTATTCAGTTATCTGAGTTAAACAGCAATTAGATTATTTTCAGCCTAAAATTACATAAATTCTTAGATTATATTTTCATACTGTATGATGGATGATTTAGTTTATGAAATATATGAAACAAATATCAAATATTCTACTCATTCAATTTATATATTACTAGGACGCACATTAAATTTATAATAGTATTCAGTGGCAAAGATAAGAAAATTCAGAAGACTACAATGCATTTTTTTAATCTCAATTTATATCCCGCCCTTCTCCAGAGACTCAGGGCGGCTTTACAATTTATTAAGCACAAATTAATGTGCTTAGCCATAGCCTTCATTCCT
>JANHFM010003726.1:315042-327064 GCA_032468115.1 Grayia smithii
TTTCTTTCTTTCTTTCTTTCTTTCTTTCTTTCTTTCTTTCTTTCTTTCTTTCTTTCTTTCTTTCTTTCTGCCTTCCTATTATCTGAGGAACACTTAGAAGACTATTCTCAGAACGTGGAGGTTTCCTGACAAAAGAAAATAATATATTCTGCTGCTGGCAGCATCTTTTTCTTCAAATTGGGTTGGATATGATGCTGCTGAAATTGTATTCAATCTATAGCTAGTATTATTTGTTAATATTTAATTGATTTGTCTTTTAATTGCAACTTTACTACTGCCCATAATTTTAAACTGTTTTAATGGAATGGTATATTAATTTTTTATTATAAACAATGGCATAAGGAGAACTTTGGGAACTTTTTTTAAAGTAATAATAGTATAATTAACCACATTTTATATTGCTAGATGAAGTGTCTAGTGTGGATATAAGGCCTATGCCTCTCTTGAAAAAATGTGAGTTTTTAAAAAAACTTTAATGACTTTAATGAAGTTTAGTTTAATGACTTAATTTTTTAAAGCAACAGCATCTTCTTAAGCTTTCTTGGCGACCTAAAATATCAGAGAAATTCTACACTCCTATGAAGTGCAAAACATTTATTCTAAATCATTTTTGAAGTATAAAAAGCCTTGATAAATATGACACTCAATCATTAGTAATCTCTGTCTTCACTGTTTTGATTTTTGTATCGAAATGGTTTCCCTTTTTATCTAGATTTAGTCAATCTATTTTTTTCCATAAAGCTAAATTATTGCTACTGTAAATTTACATTTTCCTTCACAAATGGATTCTGTGATTTTGTGAATTAATTTTAAAAAAGCATCAGTGATTATTTCAGTATTGTTTGTTTATTTATTTTACCCATCAGTAGCCACAGGTCAAACTGTTACAGATAACAGGTTATGGTTAGAGCAAGGCTAGTAGACGTCATCCCCTCTTTAACCTTTTCTACTTTAGGAATTTCAGTATGGCATGTCCTACTAGTCCCCTATTACCTTATCTTCCCAGCACCTTCTTTTCTTCTTAGCCGTTGTTGCCTCTGATAAGTCTCAAATTAAGCATATCCCAATAGCTACTCTACCTCCATTTCTTCAGTCTTCCTTCTCCCCTATCTCTATCCCTCTCTCATTCGTCTATCTTCTTTCACACTGTCCGAACAAACTGCTCCTGTATATGGATCAAAATATTTATTTTCATTGTATGAATAAATAAAAAACCTGTCTGTTGTATTCTGGACATGATCCAAAACATTAAAATCATACATATTTTGGTTTCAGTATGGACAAACAAAATCAGCTGTTCTGTAGATGGATTATTTTTCACATCTATATAACATATTTTAAACAAATATGAAAACACTATTTTCAAGATTCCAGTCTGCAATTTATTTGGCACATGTGTTTCTTCACATACCGCTGTAGTGGCAAAATATATGAAAACTACATGTTGATAAGCACAATCATATGCTAGGGAACTATATATTTATCACATTTCATTGCTTCATTGTTTTTTAAGACTGCTGCTTCTACTACTGATGTGCATAGAAACTTTTCTTTGGGAGTTGAAGTGTACATCAGCTGAGAGAGATACTTTTAAATAAATGAAGAAAATAAATCAAGCAGGCACTTCTGTTGAATAACAGAATTATGTTAATCATGATATATAACATTCTTAGCAGTTCTTTGTCACTAGAATATGATAGAACTAAAAATAAAGTGAGACTTCATTGAGTATGTTTCCAGTAGGTGATACTTTGCTATAAAAGATTCCTCAGATGTAATAAGTTGAAATATAAATATTTTGTTTTTATAGAAGTTTTTCATTCATAGGTTAGTGTGGTCAGAATTATATTTGAACCAGTTTTATCTTAAGAGCAAGATTTCTCAGTTAATAGAAAGAAGCCAATAGTTTGTTAGAAAGTGAAGCTCAGAACGCATTTTTGGAATGTATGTGGGAGTAGTTATGTAGAATGCCTTTTATAAACACTGGAAATGCATTATTATTATATTGTCAATGAGTGCCATGAGGTTTTTGTGTCTTACATGTGATAGGCTCAGGTTTGTTTTGAAAAATAAATGATGTCATTCAGAGAACAACTATATAAGTAGTATGAGTACAATATTCAGTTATTTTGTCTCTTAGACTTTAACAGGATTAGAAATGTTTACTGTTGCTTTGAATTTTGTTTGTAATAGAAGACTTCATTTGGATGAGAAGAATTGCAAATATTTTCATCCATTTTATCTGAACTGTAGTTGAATTAAAAAGAATTAGAATTCAGCACTTGAATCCTTTTCAGGAAAAGTATATTACTTGGGAACAAATTTATTATGAAGTTATTTAATTTTCAAAGACTTGGCTGTCCTACTTTGATGCGCCAAATATACTGGTTCTGATCTTCAAAATTAGCAGCTCTGAAGCTGAGCGTCTTTCCTGTTGTTCTACAACCATCTTTTTCTCATCTGGAGAAAGAGGAAACAGCCAAGCATAATGCTACAGGTTTAAACCTTTGTTGTTATTTTTGTTTTGTTCATATACCACTGCAGAATAGTCATTAATGGTAAAGATTTGTCTAAATGTGTAGAAAGTATATTTGTGTCTAGAAGGTTGTTATAATTTTCTATTATGGATAGAAGGTAAAATGTTATATTTTGGAGATACTTTAGTTATTTAGTTCTATTATGAATAGAATAGAATAGAATAGAATAGAATTCTTTATTGGCCAAGTGTGATTGGACACACAAGGAATTTGTCTATTATGAAATGTATGCACTAAACTGTAATATATTGGGGAAAATGCTAAATTAAATTTTCTTTAATGTCTTACTGGTTTTTATATGAGAAGAAATTGCAGTTGGAACTATATCCTAGTCACAAGTTAAACCTTTTCTTAAGACGTCTATGCAAAAAAAAACCCAACCCTTATTGAAAGAGTCCAAGACATGGCTCAATAGATCTAGACAGAAGTAACTTTCTGGCTAGTGTTTTTGTTTCCCTCATCCTTTTTATGTTTTCTGATTTAGTATAGTTCAGACTCATGGATTTTAATATGCTATATCAAATATTGTAATATTTAATCCAGTAGGATTATGATGCATTCTTCTGTTGACTTTGTTTCAGTAATTGAATATTATATTATTATGCACAATTATTTGATGGCAAAACAGTTCCAAAGATACTGTTCAATTGTGAAAAATAAAATAAAGTAATGAAAAAACATGTACATTGATTAATCATACCATATTAATTGTCAGATTATTTTGTTTGGTAGGCAGATCAGGCTAGCTTGAAATTCACCGTCCAAAACTGGTAGAAATTCACCACTATTAATAGAGAGAAAAAAATAAGTTCTGCTTTATGAAAGGAGAAAATATATTGTATATGAAATTGTAAAAACAGAAATCTTTATTTAGTAAATGTGTAATTTATTTCTTTTAAAAAGTATGTTTTCCACTAATGAAGAAATGAAGCAATATGTTTCTGTTTAGTACAGATTTCATATTTTTCAATAATAGAGTAATATTATCATATTTGTTATTTTTCTGTTTAATAATAATGCAGTATTATAAGGCACCAGACAGCCCATGAACCATTGGGTCATCCTTTCAGAAATATTTCATTACATTAACATGAAACAGAATGACAAAACATGTGAGCAAAAAAGCAGTGGGAGTGACTTCCAACTTCCTGCTGGCTTCCCTATTGATTTTGCTTGTGGGAAGCTTACAGGGAACATTGGAAAGCACAGTTGCATGACTGTGGCCAGCCATGATGACGCTGCAGTGGCTACAACTTTGCAAATACAAATGATGTGAAGATCCTTGAAATTTAAATGTGTATGAATGTATGAATGTGTATGATTTTGCAGACATTTTAAGTTATCAGATTTGGGGTATCTCAATTCAAAAATGTTTGTGCTATGACGCACAGTTGGGCTAATTGAAAGTTACAAACACACAGGAGAGCTTTAATAGATTTTTGGTAAGCCAATGAGCTCTGTACAGCATCCGATGTATAATAATATACACAGTATGTGAAAAATTTAAATACTTATTGCTGAGTTTTTTAATTTTGGGTTTTGTTTTTTATTTAGGATTTTGCTAGTTATGTTACTGTTTTTTATGTTTTTTATAATTCATTGTCTACTTTTTGCTAAACATTTTTTAAAAATTAAGCAACTTTGATGTGTCAGACATGTAAAAGATATATTTGGTTTCAGGAAGCTAAATTTTCAAACGTATTTCATATGTAATGTATATGCGTCATTTTGGAGCTCTGTTTTGTCTTGAGATTGAGTAATAAATTATTGCTTGCTTTTGATTTTTTTCCACTTGTGAAACTGAAATTGTTTTATTATATCTCCATTGAATGCTCTTCCTTTTTTACAATTGATCATTTTCCTTTATAGGTTGGAAATCCACGTGTTGAACTGACACTGTCAGAACTTCAGGATATGGCTGCTAGGCAGCAACAGCAAATTGAAAATCAGCAGCAAATGTTGGTTGCCAAGGTAAAACTTCCATCAGACTTTGAAAATATACTCTCCAGATTTTTTAAAACTGACTGTACGGAAAATGATGTAATAAAGAATTGTTGCAATTCAGTAATGTTTTTCTTTGCTTAAAATGCTGCTACAAGTGTACATGTGCAACTGACCTTACATTAGGATTCTTGGTGAAGGTAGCATAATTGGAGATATTGCATCAATGCAGCAAAAATGGCTGGGATATTTTATAAGGCAGCAATTGAAACACAACACGTATTTTATAGCTAGATGTTTTGTTTTGTTTTGTTTCGTTTTGTTTCGTTTTGTTTCATCAGTAGTTCTTTGGAGGTAGTATGGATTAAAGAGCCCAGACTATTTATTTCATCTCTGAGAATAACACCTCTGGTTCTTCCTCTTTTTTTTTTTTAGCTGGCCCAGTTTCACCTGTTTATTTGAGCTCAACCAAAAATTTAGTATAGATGCTTTTAAATTAAGCATGGATTGCTCTGTGAATGTCAAGAATGTTAAGAATAGTGATAATCCGAGTTTCCAAAGGTTTTAAATATATATATGTATGTATGTATGTATATTTCTGATGCAGAAAGAACAACCTACTGTATTTTATGAAAGGACTCTAATGAATCCCCAGTGAGCAAAGGTTATGGCATATTTAGTTCAGAAAAGGAGTGAATAAGTGGACATGATTGATATGTAAAAATTGTCCATGGTATATAGGCTATTTGTCTGAACAGGGCTGTATTTTATCTATTAAAATTCCAAAAACTAATTGAAACATAATTGATACAGTGTATATATTTTAATACTGAAGTATATTAGCATATGTTAAAATATGTCCCATATTAGAAGGCAGAAATGAATTTTAGTTTTTGTTTTGTGTGATAACAAAGTGCTATGAGAAAAAAGGAAGCATTTCCTGCATTTGTTCAGTTCATAGGCTGTGATTCTAAAGAAGTGATATATATCTTGCTTTGGATCTCTTTATCTTTATATATTTGTAATCCTATGATAGTCACTGTTTCCTTTGGGAAGTTGTGTAATGGAATGTTGGGACCAATTTTTCAGCGGAAGGAAGCATGTTCGAGTAGCAGGAAGTACGCTTTACAGGAAACTTGCAACTATGCTGGAATGAATAGTTTGCTTGAATTCTTAAAGTGTAGATGAGGTTTGATCTTCTTACAGGTTTGACAGGGAGTTAATATTCATTTCTAAATTCAAAAGGAAAAAGATTGGCAGGCAAGAAAGCTGTTAACTAATTTAAAGTCTCGGCATGCTTTTAATACTAACAGACTGACGGGTAATATTTTTCTAAAAATAAGACAGAATGATTACATGTTGTACTTGTTTTGATAGGAACAACGTTTGCGTTATCTCAAGCAACAAGAACGCCGTCAACAACAGTCTGTGTCTGAGAGTGAAAAGCTTCAGAAACTTAAAGAACGAGTAGAGACCCAAGAGACTAAGCTGAAAAAAATCCGTGCCATGAGGGGGCAGGTGGACTACAGCAAAATTATGAATGGCAATTTGTGTATGAGTGATTTCTTCCCATTTTTGTAATACTTGTTACTTGACTTTTTTTATCCAGTATTTGATTTAGACATAGTCATGCAATGAGATGCCTGTCAGACTACTGTGGTACTTCAGATAGGAAAAAGCAATCATCTGAACTGTGGAGTTAGTTGGAAGCTATTTCTGCTATTACACTTTTATTTTCCACCCCCTCCATTTTTCATGCCAAGAGAACAGGTGCTGTATCATATATTTCAGTTAGGCAGGAATTTTATTTAAAAATGTGGCTTATTATGTGAGCCATAATGGTCTACTTTACATATAGTTCACCATCCTGGTGATCTGACAGGTTCCCATCCATTTTCTCTTCCAGAGAGCATCCAAGATTTGGCTCTTCCCCAAGGCATTGCGATAGGGTGAGGTCATAGTGGGAGGGGGAATAGTTTGATTTTAAGGTGGGTACTATACAAAAGTTTTACATAAATAAATATAATTCTGAGACATAGATTTACATACCATGCTTATTCAAAAAGGAAAGCACACAATCATATTCGAATCAGAAGAGTTATTCAGTATTAATTTCTCAATTTTTACTGTTTTTAGAGAACCTCGTAATATTCTTTCTTTCAAACATACAATATTTATAAATGCATACACTGATTTTCTTAAGTCCTTAAGTACAAATGTAGGCTTCTTTGTTTATGGAATTCATAGACTGGTTGTGGCATAGTGGTTGTGAAATTCATAGGCTGGTTGTGGTTCCAATGCTTTGGACGTGGAACTGGACTGTACAATTTAGGGCTTAAGTTTTCATGTCAGTATTCTCAGCTTCCCATGTTTGTCTTTTATTGCTTGTATGTCCTGAGTGTAGGGAACAGAAATATTTATTTATTTAGGGATCAGAAAACTTACAGCAAAAGAATATCATAATGAACTTCTGCCAGATCAGTTTCTCCTTTCTCATTCTTATTTTGTTCATAGAGATATAATGCAAACCAATAAAGGATATTTGTAGTTCTGGGCTGAAATGAGTCATCCTTGGTGCTCTCTGGGCTTGGATGTTTTCTTGCAGATATTGCAGATGTTTCATTACCCACATTTAAGTAATATCAGTGCTAGTCATTGTGTAATGAAACATCTGTAAGAAAACAACCAAGCTCAGAGAGCACTAAGGACGACTCATATAATGCAAAGATGGCAAGGATATAACTCTAAAGTGTTGCATGTAATCTCTGATAATCATTGATATTTCCCATTTTTCATTTTAATTTAGCTACTGAAATTGAACATATCAGTGCCATGTTCCAGGAGAAGCAACAAGAATTACAAGCTGCAGTGTTAAAAGTGGACCAGCTTACTCAACAATTAGAAGACCTAAGAAAAGGGAAATTGAATGGGTTCCAGTCTTATAATGGACAGATGACAGGACCTGCAGCTATAGAATTAAAAAAATTATATCAAGAGCTACAGGTAAATAATTAAAATATTTACTTATTTATTAGCAGAAGTGTAGTCTTTTCTCTAGTTCCTTTGGTCTTTTAAAAATCAGTCATTTCTCTACAATAGCAAAAAAAACAAAAATAGAGAATCCATCAAAGCTGAATAGGATGCATCAGCTATGTTGCACTAACAGTTCAGCCATAAATATTTATTGGGCAACTCCTACAGGTAATCTATGTCAGCAATTGGAACCAGGATTTCCATCACTAAATAATTTCATCATAAAGTGTAAAGGCAGTCCTGATTGCCATTGTACCCCCCAGGACCAAGGCAATCATGACCACGGGATACTGCAACTGTTGCAATTGCAGGCCATTTGCCAAGCATCCAATCACATGACCACAATTTTGAGAAACGGTCTTAAGATTCCCTCATTCAGCACTGATTTTGAATGGTTCCTGAATGAATGGCATAACCCGAGAACTACCTGTATCTCTGATAGTTTCTCCAATTTCATCAGGTGCAATAGGATGGATATATTCAGCCCCCTTTTATGAAACTCTCATCCTGTGGAAATGAGAAGGTGTCCTTCTATGTCACAGTGCTTGCCCTGTTGATTGGGCACTGCCTGTTCCTGAGATTTGAATGATCACATCCGTCTTGGCTTTTCAAAAAAAGCTGTTACAACTAGGCTTTTTCTCCTAGTGTCAGGGCCAAGATATTAGGAGAACCTATTAGTTAGCTCCACTTATTTTTCAGAGTGTGTTCCCCAGCATATCATGTAAAAGCCAACTATGGGTTTTGATCTAAAATCATAAGTGAGATCTAAGTATATACCAGTATATGAAAGTGTGCAACGTATGCTTGCTACAAATTGCTTTTCTGGAGAACCACAAGTCTTCAAATTAAGGGAAAAGGAGACTATAGTCTAAAATTACTTTAAATCCTGTTACAACATGCCTTTCTGCTCCTCAGTATATTCAAATAAAAAATAAGCAGAGAATGAGGAAGGAAATTCCTTACTAGGTGGCTCAGTGGCTAAGACACTGAGCTTGTCGATCAGAAAGTTTAGCAGTTTGGCGGTTCGACTCCCTAGTACAGGTCTCCTGCGTTAGCAAGGGGTTGGACTAGATGACCTCCAAGGTACCTTCCAACTCTGTTACTGTTATTATTATTACATGCCAGCACTTTGCTGCTTACCTCTGAAATGAACTGAGCAGTAGCAGTAGGATACTAGGAAATCTAGAATGAACTTGTTGATATTAGCTCACTCAATTTAGATAGTATTCTGACTTGGTTTGACTACCTTAAAACCTCACATGATCACATATAGATTATTTTTGGTCTTTGTACAACAGGCATATAGATTTCTAGCTCTGCAAAAGTTGGTCTGCAGTGAGTTTCAGAAATTTCTGAGATACACATGAACTATTGTTTAATATTTTTTTTAAATGAAACAAATTTCATAACATGCATGTTTAGATCTTGTCTGCTGCTATTTTCACTTTAAATATCTGTGAGTAAATTTATATCTACTGAATGATAATTATTTTTTTTTAAAAAATAGATTCGCAACAGGCTTAATCAAGAACAGAATACTAAACTTCAGCAACAGAAAGAACTTTTGAACAAACGTAACATGGAAGTGGCTCTGATGGACAAACGAATCAATGAACTACGCGAGCGCTTGTACAAGAAAAAAGTTGAGGCACGTCAAAAAGAAAACATCCCTGTAAGATAAACTATTAAAAGGGCCACATTTCAGTGAGTTCTGTAAAGCCCAATGAATTTCCATTTTTATGCAGCTGTAGCATTCTAATATCTTATGGAAACACTCTTAAGTTAGTAAGAAATATATAACTTTTTCAAATATTTATTCACACCACAGAGACACATGTGTGATTAAAAATGTGTTATGCTGGCAAAACCTGGTGTTTATTTTCAATATTGCATAAAAGATTGAAACATATGAAACACATGACAATTTAGGGAGAATGTTCTGTAATCTGAAAAATACTAATTCTTGCACAGAATGCTCTTATAATTAGAACAGTAAAATAGAAATTGTATTTACTTTTTTATTAAACGTGCTTGCCACCTGTCTTGCCAAAGGAGAAATTATCTCCTCCTCCTCTCTTGATTTTCCTATCAGCTATCTATTAATATTTCTAGCCACATCCTTCTTGCTTAAAACCAGTAGAACGTGAGCGGGAAACCTCTGACCATCTATAATTTGCTGAACCACAATTTGCAGAACCTTCAGTGATTGTGGCCAATCACGAGAACAATCTGTCAGGTGTACTTTTGTAACATATGAAAGAAATAAGAAAATAGATTATATCTGAGATAATGTCTGATCATTTTTTCTATATTGAAGTAGACAATGAGTGATTTAAGTTTTTTAGCACTGAAGGCATTAATATTATTAAGAAATACAAATAGTAAAGGTGTGTTGAGTGTCTGACTTCATCATAAAATCATTTTTAAAAATGTGCTATCTCTTAAAACATCCAATAAGATTGAAATGAAGGAGTAGATGGCACTAATTACTTTTGAGCTTCAGTGAAGCAATTCTAGCTTTTATTTATTTTTAAAAAGGCATATTAACACAAGTTTTTATTTGTTATTTTTTAGTTAAATCGGATAAATGGAACTTCCTCACCACAGTCCTCATTGAATGCTTCAGGCAGAGTTGCAGCAGTTGGGCCATATATTCAGGTTCCTAGCTCCAACAACTATGCTGTACCACTTGATCCAGTAAAACCACAGTCCCTCACAATTACTACTAGCACAACTCATGGAAGGTCCAAATCTGGTAAGTAGGTCTTATTGATTCTACTTGTTCTATGCAGAGGGAGAAGATAAAAGAGTATTTCTTTCTATTCTTCGAATTTCTCCGTGTCTGGAGTATCTCTACCTCTTGGGATAAAAAATATTGAAATAAAACATTTTAATAATCTTGGAATAAATTACCTTGTGTCATATTTCTGTTTGGTATCTCTATGGATCTTCTAGATATGCAGTATTATGAAATTCGACAATGAAAATTAATTGCAAGAAGCATAGAATTAAAAAGTTATAACATGAATATTTTCATTAAGATTGCTGTTCAGTCATGTATATGTTAATTTCATATATGCTTCTTTTTTAAAGTTAGCCTTTTTTTCTCTAGTAAATTAAATTGAGAGCAATTTCTGAAAAGATTATATACTAAGTACTGGCATATAAAACAGGTTCATTCCTAATACATCTAATGTCATATTTTTGTTCCTGTAATTTCTGGGGTGGGGTTGGGGTTTTTTTGTTTTTCCATGTCATTTATCATTCATTTTTTAAAAAATTTACTCATAACCTGCCAGTATTATTTCTCTTCTTTTTATTTGTGACTATATCTAGTTATTTCCTATAGTTACAAACTATGGGTATGGTAGACAAACTCCAGGTCTATAGAAGATAGAAGATTTCTGATTTAAACATTATAATGAATTGTCTTCTGTTATTTTCCTCTCTTCAATCTGGTGTGCACAATATTCACTCTCTTTTCTAAAATCTTGCATTATGAATTTGTATTATTGACAAATTAAGGAATTCCAATTTTAAGATGGGTATATGAAGTCTTATATACAGATACATGTTAAACAGAAAATAATGTTTAGAGATTTTGTCATATCCACCTGTGTATTTTAGATAAATGTGTATATGAGTTTTTGGGAGGAGGAAAGAAAAGAGAATGATTCAGACATTTTAATGATTAGCAAATCTTAATACTCTTTATATATCTAGAAGAAACAGAATATTAACATTAACAGTGGACGCCACTTTCAAAATACTGAGGATAATCTCTGTTTCCAAAGAAACATGAATGCATGTGTGGTTCATCTCAAAAAGTGCTTTTTCAAAAGGCAACTGAACTGTTTTTCCTTGAGGAAGAAGAAGAAAACGTTTCATTTCTCAGCCAAGAAACAAAATATTTTGGTCTTCCTCAAGGAAAAAAAACAGTCCAGTTGCCTTTTGAGACAACCGTGACACGAGAATCTCCACAGACATGCATTGTTCATCCTACCTTTACTTACATTCTCTGCTGTGTTCAAGCAAAACAAATCATGTCACTTCAGAAACATTTTAAACTAATCTTTTTGTAAACCCTAGAATACCTTTCTGACTAGAATATCTAATTTGGGGATTTAAAAAAATAATAATTAAATCAGGAATAAAAGAAAGTTCATACTTTCATCCTTGATCTCAAGAATTTTAGAAACAGTTATGAATTCCCTTGGTGGTTTCAGAAAGCAGGTTACCCACACCAAAGGGCAAAGAAAAATAAAGTTTTCTTCAAGTAAAATTAGAGTTTTTGGGAAAAAGTGCAAAAGTGCTTTGTCACTGTCTTCTAGGACAGGGGTCGGCAACCTAAACACTCAGGGAGCAATTTGGACCTGTTTCCCACAGAAAAGAAAACACTGGGAGCCACAAAACTCTTCCTGTACCTGACTATTTCCTGAGCGGCCACAAAACTAGCATATATAGTTGAATTAAAGATTCTGTTTTCTTCTGAAACTTTTCTTTTCTTGGAT
>JANHFM010003726.1:357124-379482 GCA_032468115.1 Grayia smithii
TTCTCCAAACTACTCAAAATTTCCGCTACCGGTTCTCCAGAACCTGTCAGAACCTGCTGGATTTCACCCCTGATGCAGACTCACTTTTTCTACCTTCACTCGAGGAAAGAATCTATTCCATACTTGCATCTTCAGGGTGTTTCTATGGTGAAAACCAAGCTATCTTCCAGTAGTTCCAAAAGTTGAACGTTTCATTGTTGCCCTTGTAAAGTCAGAGGAAACTTTTTGGCTCCTCTTCATTGGTTTTGCAATCACCTGAAGTTTTGGTGTATTGAACTATTGGCCCTGGATTTGAATTGTGCAGTAATAACAGCAAAGAAACTTACTAAAGCTTAGTTTAAATTCCACCTTTGCTGACTATCTCTTCTGAAAAATGTCCAACTCATGCCCCTTCAAGGAAATCGTATACCTTTCTGAATTGTGTTAACAGATGGCTGTTCAGCTTACTCTCTGGTTGTATAAGCCTATTGTGGCTGTCTGACTTAACTGGGCTGGAGCTGGCCCTTAGCTCCATTCAGCCAATAATGTGCATTTACTGTTGGGTTACTAGAGTTCCAGCTGGTAATTATTGACCAGGTTGTGTAGTTTCTGCTAATGGTTCCTGAGCACTAGGGAACAAATGTGAAAATTACAGCAAGTTTGCATTAAGAGTGGCTTTGTTCCATTAAGATGATGCTGGGACATGACTGTCAGGTAACCTGGTTTAGCAGTTGTCAGTAGCAGTAACAAAGGCAATTGTTCAGCCAACAGTGATGGGGATATTCTATACTCTGCCATTTGTCCAAACTGTTCTGCCCAAGTGCATGTAATTGTGCCAATGTAGGCAATCAACTCTGGGTCTATGGTTTGGATTCAGAATAGGGACTCTTGGTAAACAGTCACACCGTTGTCACATCTATCAATTCTACCAGTTATTTCTATAACATCTACCAGCTCACAATTACATTGTTTTGTTTTTCGTATTTTGAGAAGGAGGACAGCTTCTACCTCTTTGAATCAGATCCTAGATTAGCTCTAGTAATGCATTCAGAACTGAGCAGCAGTGGAAAACATATGTTTAACTACTCTTGGAAATGTCCTTTCCGTTTGCTTATACATGCAAATTACATAATGTTCAAAAGACTTCATTGACTTGTTGCAGGGAGTCGAAGATGCCTTCTATACTTTAGTGCGAGAGATCCGGCAGCACAAACTACGTAAATTGAATCCCCCAGATGAAAGTGGTCCAGGCTGCATGAACTGCAAATGTGTAATATCATGACCAAGGTGAGTCACAGAGAAAAGGAGAAGTTTTGTTAGAGAAAAAGACCGCTCAGATTATATACTGAAAAACTGTTTCTTTTGAACCCATGCATAGTCTCAACCCCTGCCTTTCTCAGTGTTATGAGACTGATCCCCTTCAAGAAGACCAAATGTGTCTTGTCACTGGTTGCAAAACTGGCCACTTCCTCAAAAGGAAGTCTATTTTTGCTACAGTTCTTTAGCGGGAAATGTTTGAATTAGGACGTTATCAAGAATGAGGAGACATTGACTATTTTTTCTTTATCCATGAGTCTGATTTGAAACAAAATGCCTGCATCTGTATTTGCTTCTGGATACCTCACTTTATATGCCTCTGTTTTTTAATCTCCTCCTGCTTTCCACGTTTGACCATATATGATTTATGTTGCTTTTCCTAGGCGAGGTTCGTATTGCTGCCCTCCCATGTCTTAGTCCTGTCTTCCTCTGTGGGGAGATATATATTAAATTTGTATTTGCTTCCCCACAGAGGAAGACATATATATATATATATAAATATATATCACTACAGTTCCCATATATATATATATATCACTACAGTTCCCATCATCCTAACTAGCATTGATGATTCTGAAAGGGAATGATGATGGTTGTAGTTCCAGGTTTTGAATATACATCTTAGATAATACATTGTGCTTCTCGTTTGGATGCTGCATGAAGTCACTTTTAAAGAGCCAAGGTTTGTCTTGGATTTAATAATAACAGAACAAAATGTATGTGTTGGTGGTCAGAATCTATTTGAGAGATTTTATAGGGAGGAATTAATGCCTAACAGCACTCAAAATCCAGATATTTCAAATTCATGCTCTGAGACCTGTGGCTGGAATACAAATAGATAGCATATTGGAATTATTCCACCCCTCTCCAGTGTATTTGTTATTTAGTAGAAAACTAAGAGAAGAAAATGTTATTTGGACATACATTGTACATAGTTTATAGAATTAGAAGAAAAGCTCTTCATTGCCAGAGCACCCTTTTCTTATTCAGGTGTCAGGAATCGGGTGTCAATACACACACACACACACACACACACTTTTAATTGTAATGGTTCAATGGTTAAAGGCACCCAGCTTGTTATCTGGCAGTCAAGGTTCAAGACTCGAACGCCATGTGTCAGGCTGGGCTCTTGTTACTTGCCCCAGCTCCTACCACCTAGCAGTTTGAAAACATGCAAATGTGAGTAGTTAAATAGATACTATTTTGGTGGGAAGGTAACAGCATTTCATAATGATTTTGGCGCATAGCAATGCTGGCCACATGACTATGGAAATGTTGTTGGAGAACACTGGCATATATAGAGCCATAGATACAGCCTATGGTCTTCCCAGTTGCAATGTATGGCTGTGAAAGTTGGACCATAAGAAAAGCTGACCGCCAAAGAATTGAGGCCTTTGAACTATGGTGCTGGAGAAGACGCTTGCCAGTCCCTTGGACTGCAAGGCGAACAAACCAGTCAGTCCTAGAGGAGATCAACCCTGACTGTTCTTTAGAAGGCCAGATCCTGAAGATGAAACTCAAATATTTTAGCCACTTAATGAGAAGGAAGGACTCACTGGAGAAGAGCCTAATGCTGGGAAAGATTGAGGGCAAAAGAAGAACGGGACAACAGAGAACGAGGTGGCTGGTTGGAGTCACTGAAGCAGTAGGTGTGAGCTTAAATGGACTCCAGAGGATGGTAGAGGACAGGAAGGCCTCGAGTAACGTCGTCTATGGGGTCACAATGGGTCGGACATGACTTTGCAACTAACAACAACAAAATCAAAATGACAATTACTCACACTTAACATCAATTTTATAGTGCTGTTTCCATAGATGCCATTTCTCAGCAAATCTCTACAGAAAAAAGTGGTTATTTATTTTTACATATATAGTTAGCCTTTCCCCTTCAAATTTTCTCAATATGAAGCTAAAATACTGCAAACAACGCATTTAGAACATCCATTAAACTATGCAAAACATTAAAAATTGTCTCATTAAAAAGACCTTAACATATAAAACACATTCAACAGGTCAGGTGTGAACTTCAGTAGTGTGAAAAACAATACAGAACTTCTGAAAAATGAGGGATCATTTTTCTTCTATTTTATAATAAAAAGGTAAAGCTTTTTGTTCTCAGAGCTATGAAATTATGCTGGTGAAGTTGAAGGACTCTCAGAAACTAGAGTAGTGTTGTTTTGTGCCTACTTTTTTGGCACTAAATCAACTGAATTATAAAGATTTTTAAAGAACCTTGTTTTGGTTTCCTGCACAACCCATCTTGCTATCGAGAGAAAACTAAAAGAATCAGTTTGAATAAAAGCAGATTTTAATCCATCAATAATAAATCCCAAGTCATAGAATCATTCGCTGCCTATTTTTATAATATATTGTCTTAAATGTTATTACTGCCTTGAATTTTAATTTTGGGCATAGAATGCAAATTATAGTCTGCCTCATTGATTAATGTTAATTTGCATTTTGTTCTCCAGCATACCTCTGATGTTAGAAGTTTGTCCATTAAATGGTGGACAGCAGTAAAGCTCAGGGACTGATCAAACCAGTCTGCAGGTCTCCACAAACTTGTGCTCTTGAGACAAGAGTGTAACATCACTGCCCTCAACGAGAACAAATTCAACTAGAAGGGAGTAAGTGAGATAGAAAGGGAATCAAGGACAGGGGAGACTTCATTTGCTGTTTCAAAATTGGCAGAGAGGGGAATTGATTGGCATTTGATTACTATGCTGCAGGCGTAGAAAATCTTTCCCACTAGGCATTGCATTGCATTGTACCGATTTTAAAGAGAAATTGATCTGGCTTAATCAGTTGCTTGTTTTTCCTCTGGCATATTCAGTGTTTTCTTTGTAAGAAAATATACTGGAATTTCACAGGATACCTTTTGCTTAACGTTATTTTTATTTTTTTTTAAGGAAAGGAAAACAAAAGTGGAATGCCCAAGAGAAAAATGTACGTCAAATGCTTTTGTTCTTTCCAACCCAATGGCATATTAGAAAGTCATTTCCCAAAAAGTCTCAAAATGACAGCTATCCGTCTGTCAGCAGGATAATTCTCTCAAACAGAACATGATATAACCATATTTGATGTGTAGGTAGGAGAAAAAAAATAAAAAAAATATTAATTTAGAAAATGGTTGCAAGAAAAAAAACACCTCAATGCATCCATTTGGGAGGGGCAGATTGGTAATGGTTCAGCATGCCACCACTCCTCTCTATTCTAAACCCCTCCCTTCTTTCTTGATCACATCTGCCCTGCGTCCTTCGGGAGTAGGGCGGCATATAAATTAGATTAAAATAAAATAAATAAAAATAAACAAGCATGACCTAGGGCAGCATGTTTGCCGCTTGGCCTATGCTTTTTGATGCACACACATATTGAAAGCCAAAGAGATGCAGTATGAAGGAAGAACAGAAATTTGTATCCAGAGGCAACTCCCATGGATCTATCCTAATTAGACATCTGACGCAAACAGAGATGGGCAGTGCAGATGTACATATCCTGATTAGTCCCTGGTGAGAAAATGTGTGTGTACACATGGAACACATTACTTGGTTAAACAGAAGGAAATACAAATTCCTCTTACAGCCATTGCTGCTACAAAGCCAGGAACAAATGAAAAGGCCATGGGGGTTTTTTTAAGTTAGGTGTTTATCACAAATACAAGGTCAGTGAACAATACTCTTTTCCCTAGTGTTTCCTGGAGGGTTTTTTTTTTTTACTACACATCAACCTTTGTAAATGCACCTTTTTAAACCAGCTTTTTGGGTCAGATCTCCATACTTACTTGATGTATTGATACTCCATATAGCAGTGTTTCTCAACCTTGGCCACTGGAAGATGTGTGGAGTTCAACTCCCAGAATTCTCCAGCCAGCAGAGCTCTGCAGAGCTGAGTTGAAGTCCACACATCTTCCAGTGGCCAAGGGTGAGAAACACTGCCATATAGATTCCTGGCAGTGTATAGTATAAAACAGATAAAACACAGGATAAACATTACAGGGTAATATCTTAATTTACCCAAGATGATATTGACATAGCATCTCTCAGTGACAACATGTAAACAGTAAAAGTGCTTTGGAATAACTCTATTTTGAATGTGTCATTGGGGAGGGAGGTTGTTTCAGCTTACTAGTACAGTAACCAGAAGGGTAAAGGAATGCATTAATGTATTGATACATTAATGTATATACTTGCTTTCCAGTATATTTGTCCTGCATTTGGTTTTTCACTGGAATGGTTTGTCAGCTATACTCCTTCCTTCCCAGTTTGATGCTCCACCGGGAACATAAAATAAAAAGAAGAAAAACAGATTCATTCTATACCACCTTGTGGCTTGTGGGTTGCTCTGGTAGTAATGCAGCAGAGCTCTGCAGTTAGTAGGATATATTTCAGTTTGGAGTGGGAAAATTTCTTTTAGAAGACTTAAATCAATTTGTGCTTGCCAGAGTTAATCCTTTCAGGGCTGATGGTGACATTAGGCAGGACCCATGTCCAGGGGACTGACCCCTATCTGAAACCCTGGAAAAATATCACTGGTTAGAAAAATGCTAATCTGCTTTGGCAGAAAAAAGCTTTGAATAATCATATTTCCAAGCATGGAAAAAGGATATTTATTCTAGCAAGAGATTGTTTTAGAATGAGGAGCCATACCAATAATCCTGTTGTAAAAATCTTAATGTAATCCTATTATACATTCAGAAGGGTTAATTGGGACTTAGTCTCAAGATAATGTGCACAGATTTGCAACATTGCTGTAATTCTCACTCAGCTTCCTGACTCAGTAAAGCTTTGATGGATTGAGTATACAATTTGCTGTTTGCTGGCGTTGCAAACAAATACAAAAGCTTGGAATAAGGATTACTCTAGCTACTGTAGTAATTACTGTGCATCCACTGGAGCAGATTTTTTTTACAACTGTGCTGTACTTGACACACTTCCTGCTGTATTTCAGGACACTTTCCATGAATGCATTACTAAGAGACTTAGCTTGCTGCTCTCAAGAGGAATGGTGCGGCTAATCATTATTGACTCCATTGCTGCCTTGTTCAGATGTGAATTCGGTGCTACAGATTCTCTCCCCAAAGCTAAATATTTACAGAGATTTGGGGCAAAACTTCACAGATTAAGCTGCAGGTTCCATGCCCCCATAATATGCATTAATCAGGTAAGATAGCAATGTTTGCTTAGCCTAAGCAACATCCCGCTAATTTCAGGACAGCTTTATGCATCTAACTGGTTTTTAATAATGTACTGGACCTTGATTTAAATACTTAAATGAAATTCATAGTTAAGAATGGAATGTTTGCAAGTAAAATTCTGTCTCTCACCAGAGTTAAGGTTGGTTAATTAACTATGATTTAGCCAAAGTATTTTATTTGAAATAAATAATTTGAAGTAAAATTAATTATTTATTTCCTATTACTATATTCTGACAAAGCATTGAATGTACATTTTTTCTTGATTTCTTTTTCATATTTTAGGTAACTGATGCAATAAATGAGAGGGAAGATGCCGTTTGGAATACTCAAAGGTGAGTAGAAAAAGAAATTCAGCAAGCACATGTGTATGCACATGTGTGCGTGCACACATACACACGAAGTGAGAGATCTAAACACATATATATGTTGTAATTGTGGTAGTGACATGTAACGTGCTGATACTGGGTTCTTCTAACCCTACCTAGAAACTCATTTTGAGTTGGAATGATGTAAGAATTGCTATTGGATTCTATGGCTAGCCCCAATCACAAGGTGTAAACACCTGATTTTAGATGGATTCTGCTCCATTGAGTATCTGATGACTGAGGCTGTGACCAACAACAGAACTTTCTTCTTAGTTAAAATAAGGTTTCAACAGGCAGCACATCTTCACAGATTAATATGATGCAATGGAATACATTTTACCTTAATGTGATTCTGAAGCATCTAATACGATGTTATAACATTTGCTAGGACAGATCACTCTTATAAACATGAAATGGACTAGTGCATTAATCTTTAAAGAGTTCTACAAAATTGCCTTAGATAAGGGGTGTCAGACTTGCGTTGTCACGTGACGTATTGGGACTTTTTTCCTTCACTAAACTGGGCATGGGCATGGCCAGCGCATGACACATCCAGCCCGCAGGCCACGAGTTTGACAGCCCTGCCTTAGATCAAACCATATAATTTATTCATCTATCCCAGGATTATGTAAATTTTGGGCTGTGGGGAGCTGCACACTCTGGAACAACAAAAAATAGATTTAACAATGGAATTTAAATGCAATTGTTAAATGAATATTATTTATTTCCTCTGTATTTTATAAGATTTCTTTTATTGCAAATGCAATTTGGTAAAAACTGCTGCAGGGTTTCCATGAGCCTAGCCTGAGAAATCAATTCAAACAAACAAGCTTGCTTCCCCCTTAGTTCAAATTGAGTAGAATATTTTATAATTTCAGGCTTTGTGTTTCAGCTGCTCAGCCAAGACTGTTGTTCCAGCACTGGGAATAACTTGGTCTAATCAGCTGTTGATGAGATTGATGGTGTGTCGTACTGTAAGCCAAGCACTGACTGGTGGAAAAACACTGTATAGTAAAAGTGAGCTCCGAATGTTAAGAATTATTTTTGCGCCTCATTTGCCCCAGCATTTTTGCTATTATACTGTAAATCTGGAAGGTGTAAAAGGAATCATAAAAATCAATCATGATTATGAAGAAACATAAAGCAGTATTTTTTAACCATTTTTCAGTATAAAATGGAGTTAATATATTAAAAATCCTCAATCTGTTCCTGTGATTGTATCATCCTGTTTATCTATTGCATTATATTGTCTGCTCAGCAAAGTGCCTGCTCAGTAGAATTTTTGTATTATTTGATTTGGATTGTGCTCTCAGAATGATAGCAAACAATAATTTGAACTCCAGTTTAAACTACAAAAATAGAACAACAAAACTTCAGTTTATAAAAGAATCCCCTTTAGCAGTATAAAACAGAGACATTACAAACATCTGATAAAATAATTTTGAACCCAAAAACCTTTGAAGGTTAAACTGTATTTCTAGAAAGGAAATTCTTTGCTGTCAGCAATTACATTTACGTGTATTTAACACAGGATTAAGATGCTGCACTAAAAGTGCTTAGGCTGAATTAATAACTTCTTAGAGATCCATTTAAACATGCTGCACTCTTAAAATCAGGGTAGACTATTAATGGTGTGATGCAGCTTACTAGCATGGCTGGGGAATTCTTTTCCTGGGGAGATTTAGTTGGGTCCCATGTTTAACTTTAAGATGACAAAGCTGAAAATGTCTTTTTTAAACTTTTTTGCTGTTTTAACTTATGAAGAAATATTTATATTCTGTCTGTGCTCTAAATGTAAATACAGGTAACTTCCATTGCAGTCTCTACATGGGGAAAAATAATTTGATTTTTTAAATTTCTAAAAATTAAAAATATAAAAATACACAAGAACCTCAAGAGATTAAACTTAAAGTCCTCATGTCCCCTATTTTAGGGGGAAAAGATAATAAGACTTAAATGTTCATATTTATTTACTATTTATTTAAATGATTCATATGGCTGTCCAATTTGCAAATAGCAATTCTGGGAAGCTTATACATGGCTAAAAACTTTTTAAAAACCCTTCACAGTAGAAGTTAATTAAAGGCCAAATTCCAACCGCCTCAAATTAAAAGTCATTTCAGAATGAGCTTATCCAGCATTGGCTCAGTGCCTGAGAGAAAAACAACTTGTCAAGGTTTTATGGAAAGCCAACAGTTGGGATAATCAAAATCTGATGGGAATGAAATTCCATAAGGCTGATGTTGTAACATAGAAGACAAATTTTCTAAATCCTGATAGATGACACTATTTCATTAGAAGGACTTGAAATATCCATAATACCCGTTGGATTTCATGGGATGAGCAGAGACAGTCTGCTGATTAAAGTTCACTTATTCTCATGTCATTGTCAAATATTGTGCCTATATACTTAAGTTTGTTATACACTATCCAACATCATATTTTGGGAGATGTTTTTCCTAAATGCTGTAATTGAATTCTGCAGTTGCCTGAAGAAGCTTCTCAATGCAACTTATGGATGATTAAATAGAGAGTATTCCTTCACTTTGTATTTTGTGTCTAGAAATATTTTATTATACTGTATTTAAACTAAGATTCCCATTACCAGAGGAAGTCCTGTTCAAATAATATTTAACCTAATTGATCTTATTCATTAAAACATCTTCAGATCACACATTTTTGGTTACCATATTTCATGCTTTATAGTAAATTATGAAATTATTAAAACACAGCAGCTCCTTGTGGCCACACTTCATTCAAGGATAGGAAATCCTGGACTCTCTATTTGTCCAAACAAAGTATTTGCCCTACCAATAAATTTTCTCTGTAGGAATACATGAGACTTTTTTCTTTCCTAATAATCTATATACTATTAATTAAGCTTTTGTTTAAGCTTAAAGCTTTTAAGTTTTTGTTAATACCATATAGCAATTTGCATGTACTTTAAATCATGTTTAACAGTAAAAATGATTATCAAAAAGCCAGATAAATGCTAAAATAGATGATAGTAAAAACATTTTCACATACTGTGAACAGTACTGCAGCAGCAATGGAGAATCTTAAGATTTTCATTTATACTGAATCTTTTTTTAATTATGTCAGAAATGTCTGGAAAATATCTGGTGGGAGTGTTTTGTCTCCATCATGACTGGAAGAACTAAGTGATACAGCTTTTATTAGATTCCATTTTAAGCAGACTGCAGAACTTGATTATTTTACTATAAAAATTTAGATGACCATTTGATTAAATAACTAGAGATGAAGGTTATTTAAGTTTACAATGCAAACATTCAGCTTTCCTAATATAAACTGTGTTTACTTACTTTACAGACTTATTAAAAGTTGAGTATATGTTTACAAATTTCCCAAAATAATAAAATACACTTGACTTTGGCTGGAAATATTTAATTCTGTGTCTCATCATGTTGTCTTAAGTTTCTAGCTTACTAGAAATACCATAATAACTTCACGGAACGATGAGCTAAAGATAAAATAAACAGTTCAAATTAAACAAAAACATGTCCTTGTCTCCAATGCAATATTCTTCAGCGAAGTTGGGGATGAAGCCCTCTGTAGAAATTATGCAAAGTAACGGATTGGATATAGCAGCATATCTTGTATATACAGTAGTGGGGTGGATTCTGAGGTAAAGGGGTAGAATTACAAAAATGATGGTTGAAAGAACAAGGAGACAATATTCTGTGAACATAGTTATTTTCTAAGACGATGTTTTAAGATGTTTGGACTTCAACTCTCAGAATTCATAGCTGGCTGCTATATTGTAACTTGTGATGGCCATAAAGCGAATCCCCGCTTTTAACAGTCCTTTTTTGTGGCAGTTGTTAAGCAAATGCAGTGATTGTTAAGTGAATGGTTCATTACAGGTATGGTTTTGCCAAAACCCAGAAGTAAATGCTGGTTTTCAGCAAGATTTCGTAAAATGTGATCACAGAAACCTGCAAATGGCTGTAAAGATGGCCTGGTTTTGAGAGCACAAAGTGCAGTTGTGTAGCTGTGGGGGGAGCACACTTTAGGAACTTCAAATTTGGATTGAAGTACCCCCTCTCCAATCTGTTGGAACTTCCAATGGTTGCTAAGCAACCAGTGTTGATGACTAACTAAACATTTCATGCACAGAACATTTCCACCCCTTTAATAAAGAAATCACATTTATGTAGCTCTGTTTGATTCTTTATTTTTACACTTTGAGAGTAACAAGAAAGCTTTAAAAATGTAACAAATACTTCACAACTCTGTAACAGATTAAAACAAAAGAGACACCATGCTATACACTTCTGAAGTCTGCTTCTAGCCTAAGGCAAATATTTTTGCTCTAACATCCATTTAAGAATCAAAATAGTTTAAGGAAATTGTGGCAAACTGAAAATATGCTTTTCCAATTAAAAAAAACAGACTTTGTGACGTTTAAAAGAGCCAATTTTTTAGTTTTGCAAATAAATTGATCATGCATTATTTCTTCCAGTAAGAATAAAATTCCAACAGTTGCTTTAAAGAGCAAATGCAAATTAAAATAAAATATGGAGAATCAAATCTAAAAGATTGATTTAGCCTATTTCCATTTTAATATTTTCCAGTGTTAAAACTATACTATTTAGAACAGAGGTGTCAAACTTGCGATGTCACAGCAGCGACACGTGACGTATTGGGACTTTTTCCCCCGTTGCTAAACCAGGCAGGGGCAGAGTCAGCATGTGATGCATCCGGGCTGTAAGCTGCAAGTTTGACAGCCCTGATTTAGAACTACGGGTAGTCCTCAACTTACAACCACAATGGAGCCCAAATTTTCTGTTGCTAAGGGAGACAGTTGTTAAGTGAATTTTGTCCCATTAACGCCCTTTCCTGGCACAGTTGTTAAAACTAGTAACACGGTTGTTAAATGAGTCTGGCTTCCCCATTGACTTTGCTTGCCAGAAGGTTGCAAAAGGTAATCACATGACGCTGGGACACTACAACCATCATAAATGTGAGTAAGCTGCCACAACTTTGAAATGACTGTTGTAAATCGAGGACTACCTTTACAATTTATTTCCTTTTTTAAACTGCTACCTTGTTGATTTTTCTCTGATTATGGTATCCTTAAATGCTCTGAAGCGAGTTTCGAAAGGGTATGTGAATTAGTCCATTTCAGCAGTTTAGCTGAATATCCTGCCATTACACAATAGCCCCATCAGTGCTGCCATACATAAAGTGCACAGATGAAATGCCATTAATTACATCCAGTTTTGCAGTAAGTCATACATACAGGCTACAAAAACTATTTTATTATTTGAAGCCATAGAACTGCACATTGATAATTACACATGGATTAAGAATTACAGTAATGTGTTTTTAAAAGTAACATTTTTTTCTGATTTAATTTTGAGATATACAATAATGAAATAAAGTTTCATATTTTTAAAAGGGAATATTCATAACTTCAGCAAAATATAAACATGTTCTGGTAAAATATTTTTTACATGAATTTATGTTACAAGTATGTATTTTGTACTTCAGCAGATTTCATAGTAGCAGAGTTCAGTGGGAAAATTCACCTTGTTAACAAATTGGTGTATTTCAACATTGTAAACAAATTCAGTAAAACACTACACAATCTGTCTCAGAAATATATATAATAAAAATACTTAATTTTCCATAATCAGTGGAATTACTAGTTTAACACAAAACATCTTTTACCCAGCTGATTTAACATTGTTAAATCTAAAAAACATTCCTGCTTGCAAAGAGGGATATCTGTAGTAAACATTGTCTGAATTGTTTTCCATGAAGCATTTTCTTGAAACCAGATCAGTGGTGGGTTGCTCCCAGTTCGGGCCAGTTTGCGCGATCCGGTAGCGGTGACACTGACATCACTGAACTGGTTCTACGTGATTGGGAGCTGGGCCCACCCGTACACCCGTACTTACCGTTTGCTGCGCGGAGCGCGCTTGCACAAAATGCTTTTTTTGAGGGTTTTTTGCCAAAAAAAGCTTCTGCGCATGCGTGGGAGCACCTGTTCAGTGCACGTGCCAAATGCACACTCCGCACACTCCGATCAAGCGCAAAGCGCGTGCACCTTTAGAACCGGTAGTAAAGGTAAGTAGAACCCAACCCTGAACCAGATGCTAATAATGCCAAATTTTTATTGTGTGTGTGTGTGTGTGTGTGTGTGTGAATGAAAATATGAATAACTATTTAGATCACCATGTTAACAGAATAACAAAGTTAGAAGGGATCTTGGAAGTCTTCTAGTCCAATCCTAATGTTTCTTTCAAAGACTTGTATTGGAGCTAACTATATTCTTGAGCATCCTAAATGAATATCCATTAAAGATGTCACTTATGCAAAGTATATTTAATATTGCAACTTATTTTATTTATTTTATAAGACAAAATTGTGACTTGGGTACTAATGAACTATTGTCTAAGAAAATATATAATGTAATGGGCAATTCAGATTATTTTATACTATTTTAAAATTAAAGAAAAAAATCTATCTGAATATTGTTGCTGCCAAGACACTTAATGTGCAGATGTCAGATAGATTAATATTGCAACTGAGCTTTCAATTCACTGCTGTTTTACTTAAAACCCCCAGAATTGTGAGAAATGGCAATCTTCCTAACAGGAAGAACCCACATAGCTACTGCTCATGCTACCTTCCCTTTGTTTCACTTGGATGCCTCAAATTTATTGTTCAGATTACAATTATGAGGTCTAAAAGGGATTCACTGACAGATGTGGACTTAATTGGATGGCCCTGTTGTTCCCACAGATACATTTCTAAGACATGATTAAATCATTTATTATGAAGAAGTGTACTTGGTAGAGAAGGAATCGTGTTTAGAGATTATACAAAACACAGATTATTGCTTAAGCTACTGAGAGTGGAAAACACCCTTTATAATAGGAGGTTTTGCTGGTGAGGACTCAGTTCTTCAAATAGGTACAACAGATGCACAAACAAAAATTATTTTTGCATCAATTACAAGATTTTAATGAAATGAATGATATGTGATTTATCTTTCCAACTCACTTAAATTGATGAAAGGCTGAACTGTGTATCATGAACTGGAAATATACGGTAACTGTTTCTGTAACATTGCAGATATATTATATCCATAATTTCCTCAAGAGTATATCAGTAGAGTGATAGGTTATCAAATTGCCCATCGCACAGCATGGCCCAGCCATAGGTTTGTGTATATCCATTTTTCTAATCAAATGTACTGAGTAAACTGCTTCAAAGAAAAGTATCAGGTAATTTTTTTTCTCTCATTTCTTATTCACAGATAGATCCATACTAAGCAAGGCAGGATAGTCAGATGATTAAGAACCAAGTTTACAACAGTCCTACAGATTAGCCACAAATATTTATTTCCCATGTGAGAATATTAATATTTTAGGTCATTCGCTTATTCATAATACATAACATACTAGATTTTTCTTCTAAAAATAGATTTTCCTATAATTTCCAGAATTTTAAGTCTAGATGACCTGAGAATTCTGTTTATTTCATCTCATCTGGAGGACATAAAGCAACAATATTCATAAATTCTACTGGACAGATCAAAATTTTAGTCCCACCAAATGAAGAGAGGGCTGTTATGGTTCATTCCTCTAAGCATACTACTATACTTTGTTATAGGATCAAAACAAGATGGGATTAAAAGGCTGCCCCCCTTCAACTTTTTGGCAGCATGTATTTTCAACTTTCATTTAAACTGTAGGCATGCAAGAGGCAATTTTATAACAATATAAAGTTAAATATGAATATTCATTTGAAAAGAGTTATTAAACACAAAGGACAATGTAACTCATAACCATGTTACCATACATAACATTTTGTGTATCTTTTTCTCCTTAAGAAAATTAAAATGGAAAAATTGTTAAAAATAAGGGAAACTAGTATTATTTTAATAGCCTAACCACTTCATTCCAAAGAGCTTTAAATTTTATGTTCTTATTCTCAAAAATTGAATAAGGCATATTTATAGTCCACTTTGAGTAACAGACTGAAATTGTATTAGAATATACCACAAATGTAATGTAAAGCCTTTTCAGACAGGAATACCAAATACAACAACTTAAAAATTGAGTCATTGTATCTTACTTGAGCTTTTTGGTTTCTTTATATTTGCTTTCCAGAATCGGTTCAGAATTTTAGAATTTAACTAAGATGGTTAAGAACAATATAACCAACTCCATTGTGAACCAGCAAGTATAATTCACTGAGATTTACAAATGATATGCAATGTTCTCACAAAACCTCTACATATTCGGCAGCATTAACCAGATCTCAGTTTTCATGTAAAGACTGGACTGATGTAGCTTCACCACAAATCTTGTTACATGTAATTTTGATAAAACTAGAATACATTCCTTTTAGTGCTTTAACCTCTGCAGTTCATATTAACATTGATTGTACTGCAAGAAAGTAAGCAAAATTAATTTAGCTGGTTATTCCTACTGGCCAGAGATTTAATTTTCTTGATATACAATCATGACTTTCACACATTTCCTACTTCCTGCTTGCAAATAATAGTATTGCAAAATGGAAACAGATAAATATCCTTTCTTATCCCCTGAGAAGAGAAAGACTTTATCACCCAAACCAATGGAAGATTGAAAAAGTTGCCACTTTTTTTATCCTGACAAATTTCTCATGAGACCCTCTTGCAAGCCATGACTTCACAGTACAGTACCTATTTTTCCCCTTTCTCACTCCAAACTGAAACAGAAGTCAGACTCAAGAGGCAGTACGTACTTATAATTCTGACTGAGAAAAAAAGGGGTGTTCTGTGGGATTAAAATGAAAAAAATGAAAACCTGATGGGTTTAGCTTATTCTGCTTTTCTCTTCCGCATTAAAGTAAACTGCACCACTTTCATTAATTTTTAGACTGAAGAAAGCCACAAGTAATTGGCTATTGTCATTTTCAAGAGGTGTCAAAGTTATTCCATTCTAATTAACCAGTATCTTGCTTTCCAGATTTAAAACCTGAATGTCATAAGCTACATGACAATTTTCATATCTGTAATATATAAAGTGTACAAAGTCCTTATTCCTTACAGTGATGAACTTAATGTAAATCTCATTCTAGCAAATGCATACATAGTTAATAATGGATGCTCCTGTAACAGTTTTAAAACAGCACGTTGAGGAAAGCTTTTGCATTTTTTGTACTTCAGTTCCTTTTCTATTTTGTGGGCATATTTTCCTCTGCTTATGAATACTGCTATACAGCTATCTGTAACACAACTCCAAACAATGCAACAAACTCAACATGCTTCAGAAAGAAGCTAATTGCTAACTCTAGGATTCTTTAAAATGCCAGTTATTTTAAGAGAGCCTAGAAAAAGTCCATTCTGTTATGTCTTTAACCTAGAAAGTGCTAAAAAGATCATAACGGGGACCCCCAAAAACTGTGAATCTCAGTGCTTCATGATTCATACGAACATTTTTAGCTAGCATCTGTTCCAGAACCTCAGTGGGCCAAATCAGTGTGACTGACACTCTTAGCTCTTGAATCTGTCAGACAATTAGTTCGTCCCTGCATAGGAAAGAGAACAGAAAGAGTTTATATATAGTTCTAAACTGTGCAGTCAGTCATTTAAATATACAAATTCCGAATGAACAAAATGCATGGTAATCCAAAATAAAAAACAAAGACTGGTACTGTTTACCTAAAATTAGTTTTAGGATCTTAACTGAATTTCAAGATTATTCAGCACACTTCCAATTATTCCAACATGCAACAACAGCATTTCGTAGCTTTATCAGTGCCTGATTCCTTCAAAGGAATCCAAAAAGCTCTGAATTAAAGTACCTTTTTCTGTCACAAGCATCAAACTGGAAGCATTTGCTTCTGTTCTCAAACTGTGGTTATCTGAAGAACACGTATTCAGTCAAATCATTCTTTATTAGACAAAGCAGCCAATTGTACTATCAGATTTCTTTTGTTGTGCTTGTTTTAGAAAGTGAGCAACTAAAAAGAAGGTGTTTCTAAGATAGAATGTGAGCATGAAAGATCTTCAAAACTTTTTTCAGAACTTAAGATATCTTGTAAGTTTTAAAAAATCCTAAATTCTATGGTTTACATTGACTGATGAAGAGTTCTGCCGCAGGATACTGACCTCATGAAAATATAGCAACTTCAGCAAACAAGAAAAAATACAATGTTGCATCCTGACAATGCTAAGAGATATTATTTGTAATATAAAATGCACACCAAATATCGTGTTTATATTATAAAAATAGAACCATTTTACATTTTTTCATATCCACACTATTTAAATATTTAGCCTTACACTTGTATTAAGACAAGTGTCTCACAAACTGAAGACTTTATCCTTCCAACTATTTTACTTTTATTTACCTTTGTTATTATATTCTGTAAGAGGGTGGCAGCATTTATAAATAGTTCCATTTTTAAAACTGAAGTTCTTAATTACTTTGGGTATTTTATTTTGGGCTTTATATGAATGGAAGAATATTTCAGACAACTGGAACTACCCATGTATACCGTATTTCCCTGAAAATGAGACCCTGTCTTATATTATTATTTTTTGCCACAAAAAAAGGCACAAGGTCTTTTTTTGGGGGGGGGGAATGTTGTCCACTGACTCACCTCACTTGTGTGTGTCACCCCCGCCTTCCTTTTTGCTGTCAGAGGCCTTCAGGAATTTCTTTGGCTTCGGATAGTTGCAGCCAGGCCTCACACAGCTTGTCCCATTTCTTCTGCAGCCAGCAAAGCATTCCTGAAGGCCTCAACAGCCGATAATAAGAGCTCTAGATTGATCCGGATTGATATCGGCTACAGAAGCCTTCAGGAAAGCCTTTCCGGCTGCAGAAGAAATGGGACGAGGTGTGTGAGGCCTGGCTGCAATTATCTGAAGGTAAGTAGTAGGATAGCTCCACTCCCACCCCCCCCCATCTCCACCCTAGCTTAATTTTTACCCATGTACCCTGGAGTAGGTGGGGTCTTAATTGGGGCTTATTTTGTGGGTAGGGCTTGTATTGGGCGCACATGTAAAAATCAAGCTAAGACTTACTTTCTGAGTAGGCCATATTTTGGGGACAACATGGTAGGTTTTTACTCTCCTAGTGTTATGCATTAGTATGCATTAGTATTAGTACATCTGCTACATTGTCAACTATGTTAGTTGAAATTATGGGGTTAGTTAACAGCCACAACATAACACCGGTCATTTAAACAAGACTATTAAATCAAACATGGACAGATATTAAAACATGTGAGGAGAATCTTCATGCAGACATTATTAAAATGTGACTGAGTTAATATTTTGAGATCTCATTTTTCCTCATGGAAATTTGTAGCCCTACCCAATGACTTTCATTAGTAAATACTATGTAGAAACTGAATTTTGAAAAACAATCTTTATAAAAAGTATTGGTTGGAGTTTGAAAATATTTTTGCCAGTGTAAATCTTCCTGTGATTACTCAGGGGCACAATTTATTTTTATTTATCACCCCTTGGGACAGAATAAAGTTGCTATAGAGTAGGGGTGTCAAACTCGTCACATATCAGAACTTTTTCCCCCTTCGTTAAAATGGGCGAGGGCAGGGCCAGCACGTGACACATCTGGCCCATGGGCCGCGAGTTTGATACCCCTGCACTAGAGAGTAAACCAAGTTCTGTGAGTAGCCTCACAGCCTTTTTGCTGTGAGTACAGCAAAAGCTGGTAAATAGGAAAAGCCACACAGAATTCCATCCACTGTTAATTGCCTTCTAGACTAATTCCCCAATCTACACAACTGAGAAACTGCTGCGGATTGACACTTAAGTGGATCAGTATGCTGGATGTTGTTCAGATATATTTTAATCCTAATCAGTGTGACACTAAATGCCTGGACAATGAAGGTAACCTTGCAAACTTCAGAAAATGTTAATATAAAGCAGTCAACAACAGTTTGTCTGCTTTCTCTTGATAATCAAGGTGGAAGACAAGGATGGTCTGTAAAAGCATTTTGATAATTTTGAGAAACAGTGATACGGTAAAATTTATAAAAGGAATAATATTCCTGCAAGGTGGACTTGAATATCAATGAATTTATGTGTAATTTCTAATGCCTTTAATATATTACAAGCCATTATAGAATAACACTGTCCATACATAAGGCAATAAAGATAATACAATATTTGCTACCTGAAATTATTTATTTCAGCATATAGCTGAATAACATATAGACACCTCTCACAACTCTATTAGCCTCTGCTTCCCTATTAGGGGAAAGACAATATAAGGTATGTTTTTTTTCCCCGCATATAGCCAATTATCTTTATCATCGTCTCCAGATAGCTTCATTCATACAACATTTATGACTTACTCTCTTCACTACAAAAAAACCATATAGACAGATGCAAGAAATGCAAATCCACAACCCAAGAAGACATGTTCGATTACACAACACCTGATTGTAGTCTGAACTGCATGGTTCTGTCACCTCATTTGTTATCTGTATGAAAGACTTATTGTTTCTATTGACAACATTGGAATTTGTGCCCTAAAATATTCAGAGAATAGAAAGAGCAATGAATTAGCATCAGTCAATAGTATATAAAAGGGTAAAACTGCAAATGTTGATGGCCATTTTAAATAAAGTTGTTGGGCCTACATACTAGAAGCTTTGAAATAAGATTGTTGCAGTGTTATGACATAAAATTAGAAATGAAACACTATCAAACTTAGTTCCATGTCTGAGTTTGGGTTCTGATATGCCCAAATTTGTCATTTTACTTATAGCTATTTTAAGCCCTGCCAGTAAGGTCTAGTTGCATAAAAATATTATAGGGCTTCTTACTTGAAAATGATCTTCAGTTGTTTTGCCACCCACGTTAAGAATATTCATTGAACTGGCACGCTTCATGCTGGACAGTGAACATGCAATGATAAACCAATCAGAAGAGCTGAAAATGGAAAGCTCTGAACACACAAAACATATATAACCAGAAAATAACTCCTACACTAATAACACTATTATGACTGAAAGAAATACAATTTAGTATACACACATTTTCCTATATTTATCACAAAAGATCATAAAATTTAAGATTTTTTAAAGTACCATTTTATTAACAATTAAATTCTTTTACTCTTAACTGGTCAATTCTACCATAGAGCTTCTAAAACTCAAACTGTATCATACTGTTTTAAATTATTATTATTTTAAAGGTAGATATAGTACTACCGGTATCTACACTTTTTTAAAAAAGATCCTTTAGTTAAGAACATATCAGTCATTCTTGGTAACTGGACAAATGATAGCCCATCTTGACTTGTCCCTTAGTAGCTTTAATTTAAATTAAATAATTTAAATTTTGGTTTTTAGAAGTTCTCTTTTCTAGAGATAGTTTCTCTGATCTTGATTGCAGATTGTAGAATATAATACATATAAGACATTGTCAAAATTCTGCCCTAATATTTTAACATTAGCCAGCTGATATCCACAATCTGCAAAGATTTGGTAGCAAATCTTACTGTATTAAACAACGTAATCAACTCTTAAGTCCCAGAGGGTGTTATTATCATATTTAGCTGTAACAATACATATAAAACCTTGTAGAATTTCCATGGTATATTCCAAGATTTATTAAACAATTATCCTACATTGAACTGCAGCTATAATAATTTATGGGCTTCTAAAATTTTAGAGGATTTACCCTTAGTTTTAAACCAAGTAGCATAGGTGTGCTCAGCACAGCAAATATTTTCACTAACTTAAATGAGGTAAATGTAGGCAAAACCAGCTAGGATTCTTATGAACATTTAAGGTCTAAAACAGTAAAGTTGGGTGACTAATTAAACTTGAATGTTTTGGGATGAAAAACTTGAAACAGTTGACTATTACTACCCAGTCAGTTTACACTAGTCATTTGATAAGTTATAAGGTAAGGGATTTTTTAACAGTTTAACAGAAATTTGCAACAGTTTATTCCCTGCACTGGCAAGGTCAGATTGTGGTGGCTGAAATTACTTGGTTTTATAGATGTGTGTTGTGAGTAAATCAGTAGACTGTATATCAGTAGACAGGCACACTATATCTTTTGGCACAGATTAGCCAAAAAACAGCCCCAGCAACTCATCTATGTATTCCTAATGGTAAGAAGTACCATTAATATAACAAGCCTTGGAAATTCAAGCAAATTTATTACAAACTAAGGTATACAAAATAAGAAATATTTACACTGTATTAGTGTCAACAATAACAATGTATTTCTGCATATCCAAGAACTTCAATGCATGCATATTAAAATACAGGTGTTATCAACATAAAGTAGTAAGTCATGCAATATTTACATGTTATTTATATATATATATACTGTTAAACACATATTGTTAATCTAAAAATGTGTAATACAGCACAGATACGAACATCTGAGTTTATCAGTTTTTAAATGAAAATTATCCACAGATGACACTGAAACATTAAAACAATCAATTTTTAAAAATTGACTTCATACCCAGGGTGTTATAAATTTAATTGTTTTGCAATACATGTAGTGGTACAGTATATGGCCATTGCAAATACGGGAAATCTTTGACAAGATAACATCTGGTTTTTATGTGTTTCAAAATTTCCTTCTGCATTATATCTGCAACCAGGTCATGATACTATTATTCTTGCAGCACCATTCCTTCAAGTACAAATCAATAAAGTACAGAAAAAAAATCCTGAGGATTTGAATTAATATCAGCACTATATAGCCCACTAAAGAGAGGGCTGTGTAAAACTTGAGTGTGTAAGGGTTGAAGCTGGAGAGAAAGACATTAGCATCAAGAGGCCTACCAGTTAATTTAGAGAGGTGGGAGGAAAAAGCCTAGAATGTTATCTTATGGCTATAGAGTACACATTTACACAGCTTTTCTTTGCACTGCACTGGAAAATCACTGTGTATGGCTTCTGGTCCATAATTAAAAAAATTAATTAGTCAATTTGCTTTGAGCATATTCTGCCTAGTGGAGGCTAGAATTGAATAAAGAAAAACCTATTATTTACTGCTGAGTGTTAATTTGATTTTCTTAAGCATGTTCAATAAACCATTGGCCCCAAGTTCTAAGTAGTGGTGTAGATTATTCTATAAAAAAACAAACAAATCCAACCCTAAAAATTGACATTATGGGTCAATGTTTTACTGATCACACATCAATATCATCATGGAAAGATACCACTTCAAATGAGGTACTAGTTAGGTTAAACTATATAACAGTTTGTGTTAAATAAAATAGGTTGGAATCTTGTTATTCTTCTATTTGGATATATACCCACTTGCAGCAGCATTCAAGGTGTCATCCATATTTTGAACCTATGGATTTATGATTCACAAACAGCAGTTTTCCAAGAGTGTAAGCCTCTTAAGACAGGCTGTCAAAAGCAGTTTGTGATACTGTTCTGAGACCTGCTACCGCGCATGCGCAGAAAAATTTATTTTAAAAAATTCGGCAAAAAAGCGCTCTGCGCATGCGCAGAACGCTAATTTTGCC
>JANHFM010003726.1:379582-391276 GCA_032468115.1 Grayia smithii
TATATATATATATATATATATATATATATATATAGAGAGAGAGAGAGAGAGAGAGAGAGAGAGAGAGAGAGAGAGAGCGCATATCTGTATGTTTGGATTGAATAACAAAGTTATTCATGCTTTTTACAAAAAAAAATCAAACCATAAGATTCATAAAGAAGAATGAGCATAGATTTCAAAAGAAGCCCCGATGATATTGGTACCAAGTATATCTTTTATTCATTACAAGGACTGGATAAAGAATTTCAGTCCATTTTAATGTAACAATAGTTTATTTGAAGGAATTCTAAGCAAGTAGATGAAACAGCTTTTATTCATATATGAGAATTGAAAAAAATGTTACGTTTACATATTTATTAAATGTAAACAGGTACCCAATTAAATAGATCTGTACAGATTCAATAACCTAATTTGATTAGATATTATATATACATGCGTCAATTCCTCATGTACCAATTCTTAATAACTTTTTCAGAATAAATTAAAAGGCTCATATTTTGTTATTGAGGAGAACCTGCTGAAATTCCAGCCAAGTGCATTAGTCATTCTATGTGGGATGACAGAGCAGTCAATTCTTGAACTAGTCATTTATATAATATCAAAATTTTTACAAAGCCGTAATACTGTTTACAATCATATTAAGAGCAAACCTTTTACAACTGTTTAAGATCAACTTTCAACAACATCCTGTGTACTGCATTTTTTGTGAAAACTTCTTCCTGATTAACCTGTGGTGCATTCGCACAACAGATAAACCCATTACACAGCAGGATAGTTTTAGGCATAATTCAATTCCCATGTGTTGCAACACATCTAGAAATAATTACCCAGGACTTTCTCGTGAACTTCCTCCCTTCAGTTTTCTAACCAGCTTCTCGCTGCTGCGTCTAATTGAAGCACGAAGTTTGCTAAAGGAACCACTGCGTTTTAATGATCCAGTGCCATCCTGAAAAAAATGAGCACGTTTAAAACCACAGAATCAGTCATTCTTTGTCAGAGTTTAGCGATCACAACTAAACACCAATTGTTTATGTTCTGCTGTCATTGAAGATGTAAGCAAGTATCTCAATTTCCAACAAAATTTAACAAAAGTTATTCTTAACAGATAGAGTGGATAATCTCCAAGATCACTTTGAACCAGGGGTGAAATGCTCCCGGTTCAGTCAAACCGGTAGTGATGGCAGCCGGTGGTTCAGAGAACCGATAGTAATGGCAGCGCAAGGCTCTTCCCACCTGCCCAGTTGTCATTACTTCCTGGTTTGAACCAGGAAGTGATATGTTTTTTACCCTCTGCGCACACACTTCTGAACCGGTTGGGAAGATAAGTAGATTTCACTCCTGCTTTGAACCCTTAATTCTAAGATTCTGTGATAATGGCTCTGAGATTAACAGATTAAAAATAAGTACACAGCATATTATCTATCAGGGGTGCATCATTTTAAGTTAACCATGATGACAAGTTATCCAAGAATTACAATTCTCATACATTTTAATGAAACAAGTTTTGGTAGATAGTTTTAATAAGATAATTATCTGAACACTTAATTGCTCATTTCCACTGAAATTAAATGGACATGTATCAAAACAGTATAGGCAAAGGCAATTCCTTGCACAATAGCCAACATTTCTATTAGCAGCATAGACATCTAACCCACTACTGCATTCTAGGCAAACCACGATGCAGTAATAAGAATACAACAAAAGCCCACCACCAAGCAGTAGCTTTATAGTAACAGCTGAGTGAGCAAGATTTTATTGAGGCTGAATCTCATTTGGGTCATACGTAGCAAGCAGTTATTAAGAACAGAAGCATATGAGAGCACAAAACATTTTAAAGTTCTTGCACTTTAACCATAATAGTATTCTAGAAAGTTAAGATGCAAGGCCATAATTTTACAATAATATATTTGGTGACATGTTAGTTCATTTTCCAGAAGACCAATTTACATGGTGAAATATTTGTTAACTTTATTCTCTAAGTAACTTGTTTATGCTTTATTTCAAGTTACTAATAACTTGCCGTTTTTGGAAAATAAATCTTTCCATATACAAAAGGTCAGAAAGTACTACGCAGAAGACAGAGACAGACGTCAGTTAGACTGAGTTTATTAGACAAATACACAAAGTCACCCATCACCAAGATTAGTAGAGAAAAGCGTAATTGCATTTTCACATGATTACTAAACAGCACTGCTACTTTTGAATAAGCATTAAGTCAAGACATCTATATTGATGTTAAACCCTGTTATAAGTCTAAATACAATGTAAGCATGTGCCTTACAATTTGAGTTTTTTTAACTAATTACTTTGTCAAAGTAACTAACCTTCATGCCATTTTAATTTCTTGTGTAATAGCTTAAACTATCTTTCATTATAGTGAAACATCTACTTATGAATTTTCATTTTTAGTTTTGTTAACTCATCTGTTACACAGCAAATGGATATTAAGACTACATTCTAGAAGACTACATATCTGGCAAAGCGACACATATACAAGAGAAAGATCCCCTGTCCCAAATGTAAGAGACACCAGCACTGAAGAAGTGGCCATTTTTACAGGAAGTATAGCTGTGACAAAGATCTTAAGGGATTGCTAAATACACAGCAGTCAGTAGTGGAGAGAAGTTAGAGCTTGAAGATGGTGTACGCCCGTCATGCAGGAGACAGTATTAGAGTCAGAAAAGGCATCTAGGCCTGTCGGACAGAAATGGAGAGAGAAAAAGCTGGATGAAACTGTTGTGGAGAAAGTTCAACAGTTTTCACTTTCAAGCTTGTTAATACTTGTTAACAGTATTTCTAGGTCACATAATTATGTGAATTACTCCATGTATATATCCTTAGCAGAGAGAGGAAAAATTGAATATTTTTAAAATGAAAATAAAAGCCTTTAAGGAGGCCTTTGTCTTCTATTGCAAAACTCTTAATATTCGCATGCTGAAAGAATCAGAATCATTCTGTGAATATAACAAATATAATTAGAATATATAAATTTTATAGCCAATGAATTTGCATAAAAATATGCACGTCAGCCAAAGTCAAAAGGGACCAAAAAATCTAAAAAAAAAAACCAGAACAAAGT
Source organism: Grayia smithii (assembly GCA_032468115.1). Classification (NCBI taxonomy): domain Eukaryota; kingdom Metazoa; phylum Chordata; class Lepidosauria; order Squamata; family Grayiidae; genus Grayia; species Grayia smithii. Next base: position 382,662 of record JANHFM010003726.1, read on the forward strand.
CGAATGATTTAATTTTTAAGTACTATAAACAATACCAATGGGAATAAATGTGCTCATAATAAATGCATCAATATTCAAAAACTTAATTATACTATTAAAATAAAGCAATGAACAGATGGAGACTGGCCAACTTTCCTAAAAGAGGCAAGCCTTTAGTCCTTTACATTAAAAAAGTAAAAGAAATGGCAAGAGTTTTGCAACGATAAATTGCCTAAACAGAAGTATACTGTAAGATTTGAAAGATACCTGTTAGAATACTTGTATTGTGGCCTCAACCTTTCTTTGAATAAAGACTATTTATCAATTCCTTCCTTTTTGTTCCTTCGATTAACTGTTTTCCACCTAGATTGCAAGGAGGGAAGTGTGACAGTTCTAAATTTACACCAACCTCATATTTATTACTAAGATCCAAGGAGATTGGCCTGCCTTCTTCTTAAACATCTAATGAAAACCTGGGCAAATTTTGGGCCTGAGAAATCTGTGTGTATTTAATTAAACAATAAAGCTTCGGAGGCTTATAACTAAGGCTTAGGTTACCTTTGATGACAAAGTCAACCTAAACACTTGCTTTCAGTATCAGAACTGAACCCCTCCAGAATCGCCTCAGCAAGATGGGTGGTATACAAGTTTCATAAATAACAATAAGTTTACAACCACAATTTATGTTTGCTGCTTTGAATTATTTTTTAAAAATAATAAAGATGGGATAAAAATAAATAAATACATACATTTATATGTGTTTTCTCCCAAGCTTTGTTTGCTAAAGCACTTTTGAGGGAGAGGAAATGATTAGAAAATAACAAAAAACACTGAAGATTAGAAAACTATTATCCATGAGGCGGATCCCATCAGTTATACACATGGAGCTAAATTAGCACATTTATTCATATTGGTAAACTTTCCAGAACTATGACAGCACAGGAACAATGTTGTATGTTAAATATTTAAAGTTTTAAAGTCATATTTTTTTTAATTTATTGTTTAAAACACTGCCTTAACCACTTCTACAATGAAGAATGTTATAAGAATATGGTGTAAGAATGAATAAACCACCCTGAAGCATTACTGTCTAGGTAGGATAACTAGCCCTTCTTTTAAAAAAATAATGAATATAAAATCTCTTCTTAATTAAGAGGCTGATCTGAAAGATTTTAAATTTTTGTACCTTCTATTCAGAATATATACAGTATATTGTATACCAATAAACATTTGAAATCTATTTCCATTGCAATTACTTGCCTTCAGTCCCTTGAGGACTTCTAGGAACAAATGGCAGATTGAAGATGGCTCAGCAAAAAGCAGAGCTGAAATTTGCTACTAAGAACAAGGAGCCGTCAGGTAGATCAGCTCCTTTGACCTTCTCTTTAGTGAGATATTAAAGTGAGTTGGGAATGCAAAAGAGAGAGGCTGAAAATCCCTATCGTATTAAATTTCCGTCCAAATAATTATTTCAATATCATTAACTACTAGGATTATTTTAAAGATGACTTTTCAGGCAATGATAACATTTTAAAACAATAAAAAATGATTAATATTCTTAGAGAAGAATCTCAAATTGAGCAGTGTTTTATAAGAACATGATGGATATGTTTAAATTACAGCTGCATTTGACATGATTTAAATCTGGTTTACTCAACCCTAAAGACTTCATATTATTCAAAGCAGATATATATATATTTTTAATCCCATTTATATCCCGCCCTTCTCCAGAGACTCAGGGCGGCTTACAATTAAGCACAAGCCAATATGCTTAGCAAATCCCTTCATGGAATATTTCCATTTGAAAGGAAGTCGTGTATTGATCAGAATATTTTAAAATATAGACTATTTGTGATCTAGAAATACTGTTATTTCCTTGAATGTTCTATCAATCACAAATCTGCATATATCTTAATAAAAAGTAAAACACATGCAAACAGTGCATCTTCCTGCACTTGAAAGGCATGCCAAGCAGAGGAAAAAAATCAGGAAAGAGTACAGTACACAGTTCTAATTCCAACAGGAAAAAAAAAGAATAATGAGGTAATGGTGTATCTATTATATGCTGATTGACTGTCTTAGCACTGTTAATACTAAATTAGAAAGAAAGTGAAAGAAAAGTCAAAGATGAGCAGGAAAAAAGTCAAAGAAGAAAGGAATAAAATAGAGCCACACAACCTTTGGGGTCTAAAATTCAGGCAAGATTTTAGAGCAACAGAAGAAATCTCTGAAATATATCCCACTATTGAAACTAATCTACACTTCCAAATGCAAGATGAATTGCTATTGATTTCAAATGTATTATAAAAACAAAATTATCATGATGCGCTTATGATGAACAATAATTCTATCTACTCAGGATGTCCAGTTAAAAATAAAAGCTAGAAAACTATCTGCTGTTACAACAAGCGAGAATCATTATAACAATGAAAAAGTTATCAGACAAATAGAAAAACAGATTCAATTATTTAAGAACAATATTAGCTTTAGAAAGTGTTTTTTGTTTTAACTTCTATGGCACACGTTTTGCATTACCTAATGGGAACAGATGGCATGAGATAAAAAAAAAGTTTTTTTTTAAAAAATGCAACAGACTTCCCTGGTGTTTGGAAGTGGTAAGTTATCCAGCTGTAGAGCCATATTTTATTTTTGCATTCTAGTGCCACGAAGTTTCAAAGATGTTGAATGCAGAAGTAGATTCTGCAGCACAGCATACAGGTGGTCCTAGACTTACGACCGTTACTTGGGACTGGAATGTTTGTCATTAAGAGATGCAATCAAAAAGTACAATGTCATGTGACCACATCACTTAGCAACAGCAATCCTGGCAGTCTTCACTGAAGTTGTCAAGTGAATCCCACTGGTGTATAAGTGAGGACCCACTTAGATCTAAACCATTCCTGTCTTCATCCCTCCCCATCCTGAGCTCCAGTAAAATACGGGAGCCTCCTCTTCAACTCCCCCACCTTCCTATCTCCCTTCCATCTCTGCCTTTGGCCACTTTGCCCAACAGCACTCTTTGGCAGCAGCAGCAGCAGCAGCAGCAGCAGAAAAATGAGGCCCAAGACCTTCAGCGGTCTCAGCCAGCCATCACTACTCCTGGATCCCTAGTTCAGCGTCAGCACTGCCAGCAACATGGAGTGCCCATGTTAAGCCCCACACTTGCAGCCAACTAGAGCCATAGCACAAAGTCTCAGCCACCACCACTGCCCTGCACTCTGCAAGTCCTGCTACACGCAGCTGATCTTCACCATGTTCTTCTCACTGCTGATAAGGCAGGCCCAACCTGGCTATAGGTGAGGCAGCTGTTGAGTATGCCAGACCTTCTTCCTAAGGCCACTCATGTCATTCTCTAAATCATGTGTGCTCTCCTCACAATGCTTCAGAAATCTTCTGAAGCCTTCTGAAGCACTATGGGAATCATGTGCACAATTTGGGCAACAGTGAGTCCTATCTGCGGAATGGTATGAGTAGACTTGGCGTGGCTGGCTGAGGCTAAAGATCCTGAGCCTATTTTAGCTCCACCACTATCACTACTATCACCACCACCACCACAGCCACCAAAGAGGCCACTGTATAAGGTGACCAAAAGGACAAATAACAGGTGGGGGGGGGGCAGAAGGGAAAGTAAGGGGAGTTGCAGAACCAATGCAATCATAAGTATAGCCAAGTTACCAAGCATCCAAATTTTAATCACATGACCAAACTAGTTATTCAGCACCACTATAACTTTAAACAATGAAGCTGAATGAATGTTTGTTAAATGAGGACTACTTGTATGGAAAAACCCAGTGGATTTCATTTATACAGAAGTTATTTTCACTTTGTTTTCACAATACAGTGTCTAAGGAGTTTTTTTTTTCTTTTATATCATTCCATCTGAGTTTACAGCAGTGTTTGTTTCCTGAATCAGCAAACTTTTTAAGTGATCAAGAATACAAGCATGTGACTGTCAAACTTTGCTTCCACTAAAAAAACCATTAGCTTGATTTAAGCTGTGTATTAACTAGGACATTCAATCAGCATTCAAGCACACACAGCAAGATCTAAATATTAATTCCTAGATTTTCCTCATTTGAGTATTTTCCAATTGATTTTAAAATATAAAAAGCAGGATTTTTCTTTTACTCAAATCTGCAGATGAATATAAACCAAGAATATGTTATAATGCCAACAGAATAAAAACTTGACTGCACTGTGTACTGTACTCACCCCATTCCATTCTAAGCTCATACTCACTTCCTCTCCTCCATCAGGTCCACTCTCATACTTTACCACATCAATATTAAGGCTCTCACGGCTTTGCCTTCTCTCTATACTTTCTGGATCATTAAGTACTTCAGCAACTTTTTGTTTGTGAACATTGTCAAGTCCCTATTACAACAAGGAAAGACAAAACAAACATCAGCGAGGAGCTTTTCAAATCACTCCGCCTTAATGAATTCACAATAAATGAAGATTAGAAAAATCCTTTTCTAGTTTCCAAGAGTCTATATTTATCCCCAGAGTAGGTTTAAATATGCTTTACTAGAATCTGTGTACTAAAATGCCTTCCTTGATCTTGTTCAACTTGTTAGGGCTTGACACTGGAGCAAGTCAGATTTGGTTGTGTCTCTTTCAATCATACTGAATGCACAATGGATGGCTCACCTAGGAGTCCCTCTCAGTCTCTGAGCAGTCACTAAATAAGCATCATACTCCAACAGAGTCCACATGGGTTTACCTAGTCGATGCAGAATATACATTAGAACCGGATTCATCCACATGGCCTACCTTCAACAAGTATGGCCAGTAACAGTGTTGCTGGACTCCAGGCCCTAACCCAGCTGACTCACAATAGGTTGTGCTTGCCCTGAGATATCGTACTTAGAGAACAAGCAATACAGGGTACAAAGCAACTGGTGCTCAGGCTGAAGGCCCATTCTTCTCCAGCCAAAGTCATCATGCCATGAATTGTCTGACTGTTTTGCTGGTTAGGTGTGTGCACTCCATACAAATTTTTGAATCTTTCTTGTCAATGTTGAAATATGAAAAATCTATATGCAGTAACTCTCTTTTTCAAAGATAGTTCGAAAGCTCCATAATCAACAAGACAAAGTAGAGAGAGAGAGTTCATAGCTGAATAAAACTGTTATCAACATAGTTTAAATTTATCTCCAAAATCTACACAAATCATCTTGGTTTGTTGTTGTTACTTTTGAGTTTTCTGGGTACATTTGAAAAGCAAGATTCCTGGACAGCTCTTGCAAGGTTTTTTTTACTTTGGTGCTGTCCCTGATCATTTGTCTTTGTTTTCTATGCACTGCTACATTCTCTAGTGACCTTTGTTTATTGATTTGGAGACCGGTATTCATTTAAAAATGTAGAAAGAACTCCTTTATGGTCAGCCTCCTAAGCTCCTATGTATGCAAACTGTGATCCTGTGCGTCACTGATTAAACAGAGGTGCTTAGACAGATACTGAATGGTCATTTGTCAAAGATGCTAGCAGTGGATTCTTGTACTGGGCACAGACTTGGGGTTAATGACTTTCAAGAGTGCTTGGAATTGTTATTTCCTGATGTAGTCAGTGGTGCATTTTGCTGCAAATATATCCTTGAACTTGTTGGCTTGGCCTGTTTATGGCAGGTTTTCTTTAGTATTTCATGCAATAAAGGAATACATATCCTTTGTTCCTAAATTTATCTTTCTTCTGCTCTAAAATAATGATGATGTAATATCAAAAATTTAAACACTTTAAACATTTTGAAGAACCTTTTTGTGTTATACTACTCACCTGTTTACGGGACCTCATTGCTGCTTCTTCTAGTGTTTCAGCAGCTTCAAACTTTCCTTGACGTCTATAAAGTGCTCCAAGATTCTTTAAAGTAGTTGTAACTGTTGGACTGTTAATTAAAAATCAAAATTATTTCTGACAGCAGTACACAACCCAAGCTTGCAACAATCCTGCTTAAGACTGCATTGGAAGGTTAAACGCTAATGCTCATTTTAAGCCTAATTAGCAGTAGCACTCAGACTTATATGCTGCTTCACAGTGCTTTACAGCTCTCCCTAAGCGGTTTACAGAATCAGCATATTGCCCACAACAATCTGGCTTCTCAGTTTACCAACCTTGGAAGGATGGAAGGCTGAGTCAACTTTCAGCCTGTGGGATTCGAACTGCTGAACTGCTGGCAGCCAGCAGCCTGCAGTATTGCATTTAACCAATGCATCACCATAGCAGTATGTATGTATATAATAAAGTAATGGGCATTTATTTCCTAAGAGCATTGGATTTAAATACTTGCTTGTTATAGAAATGTTCATGCAGAAATCAGGTTTTATATTGTAAGTGATTTTTGGATAACATACTTGCAAAGGGAACAAATTGTTTTCATAGTATTTTAGTCCATTTTATAGCTCGTTCTAAAGCAATAGCTTTAAAACATACAAATTGTATTATCAATTTCCCTTTATTAACTTTGTTCAGTTTTTTAAAAAAGAAGAAAAACTGCATAAAAATATCTGATATATTATATCATATATAATATATGATATATATATAATACTCTGCATTTGATTTATCATTTTTTTGCTACTTGTCTCTTACAGCAAGTATGAACATTTTTATTCCAATTAAAGAAGTAAAACCATCTCTTAATAACATTTTACAAGTTCAATCAATATTAAAAATAGAAATTATTAAAAACAAAGAGCAATAGCAATAATAACACAAACATACAACGTGCTACTCCCTTTGGCACTCCTTCTCTCAAGGCACACTATTTATGGTGCTTGTCTAGCATAACCACTTTAGGCCACAAAATGCTTTTAATCGCTATAGTAAATACATTAGCTACACCAATAAAAACTCTTGGCAGATCAACACTGCAGCTAGTGACCGCAGAGGGCTTTGCAAAACACTGTATTCTCAGAAATATTCTTGAGAATGTTTAAGATTTTTCTCTAGAGTTGTTCTGGTGGATGGTTTTATGGTTTTTGAACTGAAAATACTTTGAGATATTCTACAGGAAACATTACAAATGGAACAGCCTCTTTTCTTTTTTTTGATCCAGAATACTGGAAACACTTCAAATGCTTTTGGTTTCAAGAATTTACTGCCCAAAGCTGTCAAACTCCCCCACTCTCCAAAAATAGCCTGGCCCACTGGAAACAAAAGCTATGATTACTTTACATTTCAGAATCCATAGCCCTGCCAACAGCCAAACACTACTAATGATTTGGAGAAAGTACACCTACCTGTCAACTTTGCAAGCTTTGTACCAGCCTCCATATTCACCAAATGTCATGCCATCTTTTTGTTTTCCCTAAAGTGAGAGCAATATATTAAGAAGCAGAAAAGTGGAATATAAATTAACAACATATTTATTTATAAATTCATTTCTATTCTTTAATTCCTTACCTTGCATTCTTCCCTCTCCTCAGCGTGCATCCAAATTGGTTTGTTTTCATCTATGTAACAGTAAAATATTGAATTGTGAAATAAAATTACCACACATTCCAGAATAATGGTTAAGGAAACATTTTATAACTATATAGAGAAATTTATCCTAGACTGCTAGTTTTCAAAACATATTGGTCAGTATTAACAAGTAGCTCTTATTTCTATTGTTGTAAATAATACCCAATTCTATTTTTTTTAAATAAGGTGAATGCCACAGAAAGTTATCTCATCCCATTCTGTCAAAATGCATTTACCTTCCTAGACGTTATGAAAAAAGGATCTATTTGTTCTATTTAAAGTAGCTTTGATCTCAACCAGCCTTCAAAAAGCTTGTTCAGAGAACACAGCTGTCTGCTAAAGCATTACAAAGTTTTTAATTGATCACAGTATTTCTGACAACTTATGCATCCTTGTTCACATAACTGATTTAATGCAATGAAGTCACTACAACAAAATTACTATATACAATCTGTATTTCTTGTGTGAAACAACACTCAGCTGACTTATTTTTATTAGTACTATATTTTACTACGCTGGGCAGAATTCTATTACTTATGAAAAGAGGCCTAAAAGCGGACAGATAATTGTAACCAATGTCATTTGAATGTTTTGCTTTTAAAAATGCTTCTTCCATCCCTTATTCATTATGTACTGAAATAACCGGTGACCTGCTGAGTCATCATTTTAGAGCTATTTCCTTACCAGATTCCTCAATGCATTCAACAATGGCAGAGCTTTTAATGTACTAGAAATGGTTAAAGCTTCAGGGAGATATTCAGAGGTGTACCTGTCTCAAAAGTAGCCCATGTTGAACTGTAAAGCACAGTCAAACATGAGGAGTTGACCACATAATATGTTTTAAGACATTTTGTATTATGTTTTATGATACAAATAAAATAAAACATAAAATGTTTTATAAAATTCGCCAAATTTCAGTTCCAGAAGAGTCATGGCTCCTGGATTTTCGAACACATTCTGTTAAGTTAGCCCATTTGAGATATCTTGGTTGAAAATTTTTTGCTCTATAATGCACTGTTATGCCCAGCTAATGGTTGCAGACATAAGAGTTTTAGAGGTGTGTGTGTGTGTGTATGCATGCGCACACCCACACACACACACACACAGAAAGAGGGAGTGAATTCTGCTCAATTTAAAAAGGGGGGGGCGGGTTGGGCATACCTCATGTAGAATTT
>JANHFM010003726.1:424372-434746 GCA_032468115.1 Grayia smithii
AAGTAGAAAAATAGGGACCACCTTTGGTGGGAAGGTAACAGTATTCTGTGCGCCTTTGGCATTTAGTCATGCCGGCCCCATGACCAGGGAGATGTCTTCGGACAGCGCTGGCTCTTCGGCTTTGAGACGGAGATGAGCACCACCCCCTAGAGTCGGGAACAACTAGCACATATGTGCGAGGGGAACCTTTACCTTTATCTTTAGACCAATTAGACATATTGTAAGTTCATAATATGCATCAGATTTAAAGCAACTAGCAGAATCTTTCAAAAAGATTACAGCTATTATATCTTCAAAAATATGTTACGTTGTAACTGTACTATATTGTCTCTCAAATAAAACAATAGTGGAATACTTCTTCAGTACTTCCAACTGCACATATGTTTTTAAGAATATTTTCAAGCAATCTGTTACATTTTATTTATTTTCCATTGTTTTTAGTTCTGTTGAAACTGGATGAAGAAAAAGAATGGATATGGGTAACCAACATCCATCTATCAAAAGGCTGCAAGAAATACAAAAAGAAGTCAAAGAGTTTGAATCTCAAGTAGTAGCCTTCAGTGGTTTGTCCAGTGATAGAGCTTACAAGAAATTAGAAAGGACTTTGACTAAACAGCTTTTTGAAATAGATTCTGTGGATGCTGAAGGAAGAGGTGATGTCCAGCAAGCCAGAAAAAGGGCTGCCCAAGAAACTGAGAAACTGCTTAAGGAACTAGAGCAGAATGCAAACCATCCCCAAAGGCTGGAGATAGAATCCATATTTAACGAGGCACAGGCATTGGTGGAGCAGGAAATCACTGCTTTTTATAAAGGAGGCAACTGTGTAACTGAGGAATTTGAAGAAGGTTTACAGGATATAATTTTTAGACTCACTCAGGTAAAAACCGGAGGAAAAATTTCTCTGCGGAAAGCCAGATATCGCACCCTGACCAAAATATGTGCTGTTCAAGAAATTATAAGTCGTTCTACAAAGCAGCAGCCTTCACTGCCATTGTCCAGTGATGCACATCCTTCCGTTTCCAAAATTAATTCTGTCATAGGAGATGTGAACAAAGCAAAAGGAACTCTTATTGCTGTATTAATGGGAGTAAACAACAATGAGACCTGTAGACATTTATCCTGTGTACTCACAGGTCTGATTGCTGATCTGGATGCCTTAGATGTATGTGGCCACCCAGAAATAAGAAACTATCGTAAAGAAGTAGTGGAAGAGATCAATAGATTGCAAAACTATCTGGATCTGGAAGAAGAAGCAGATTCCACTTATGCTTATGACTTGGCACAAAACGGATCCATTATAAAAATAGAAGAAATACGCAAGAACATGAAAGAAATTACAGCTTCCCTTTTAAAAATAGAGAAAGCTTCAGATTTGTATCTAAAGTCAAAGACAGAACTGCAAGGGTTAATCGCCCAGTTGGATGAAATAAGCCCAGGCAATAATCCCTGCATCCGAGAAGCCAGGAGGCGAGCCGTGATAGAAGTGCAAACCCTCATAACTTATACTGACTTAAAGGAGGCACTTCTTAAGCAACAAACCTTTATAGAGCAAACAGAAACAGATGTCTCATCACAAAAAGCAATTTGGAATATTCTCGGAAATGTAGCTCAGATTCAGCAAGAGGTGCTGTCTTTTGATGGGAGCAGAAATGATAAGAACTACATGCGGCTAGAGGAGCTCCTCACCAAACAGCTTCTAGCACTTGATGCTATAGATCCTCAAGGAGATGAGCGCTCAAAAGTATCCAGGAAACAGGCAGTGAAGCTTGCACAGAACATTCTTTACTATTTGGACATGAAAACTGATGAATGGGAGTACTAAAATAATATTGGTCTTGTGTGCTAGATGTTGGTTTCTCTCTTGCACTTTATAACAGTCAGTCTCTCATAACTAACAAGACTAATAGTTCCATCATTTACTCATCTCTTTGCGGTTGAGTAAAAGTTGGATTGGGTTAAGCAGCAACTTTTTCCTGCTCGTGCAATCAGGCAGTGAAGGCAGTTCATGTACCAATTATGTTAAAATTTTTGTCATAGCCTGTTTCTGTTGTTTGCATGATTTGTGAAGAAGACTCCCAAAACTGCATCTCCAGCTGTTGCCTAAAACTTTCTATATAAAATTCTACACCAAGACATAATACAGTCTTGCAAAATCAAAACAAAACTAATGAGAAAATCCAGAGCAAATGTCAGTCAGCCTTAAACTAGTTTAGATGTTTGCAGTTGTCTGGATCAATCCAGTCACAATCCAAAGGATTAAATGCAAATTACTCATGGCTGTTTTGTGTGTTTGATTTAATCTTGCTGATCTTTCATCTGAGATTTTTTTAATAGTTTGGCATAATATGAAATTTGAACATATCTGAAATATAGATATAAATTGTAGTTGCATACTTTCTTCTGATTTCCATAGGATTATTTCAGAATTAACAATTACAGTCGATCACCTCGCACATTCTGGAGTTCTCATTATGTAAACTAGAGGAACACCAGAATATAGAAATGGTACTTTAAAGACAGAATGCACAGCATAGGTTGAACAATATATATTTCCTGAATTATGGTGAACTTTTCAGTAATCAAACAATGATCCTGAATTTGGGATCTTAATAGCTGTGTAGATATTTTCCTTTAATTTTGTGATGATTTGGTAGATATTGGGCAACTTGTCAAACATTCCTTTGCATTTTTAGATTGATTCATCATTTCTTTTTCCAGACTAAGCTTGACACAAAAATGTTACTTTTTCTAAGATTTCATGTGCTGCTGTTACAGTTTAAGAGTGTTGTTCTTTTGACTTTTATCTTTCAATTCATCAGAATAACTAAACATTTCAGAAAACACAATTTAAGAAGTAGAAGCATTGTTATGCATTACTTTAACTATGTTGAATAGGTTACATGTGCTATTCCTGAATATAAAAGGAAAAGGTGCTTTAGTTTTTTTAACATTTTGTCCACCTTTATGTCTTCACTAAAGTCTCATAATTCATTAACAGTATTCTGATAATATTTCTGAATACACGAAACCTAAGTCAGTTTAACTATATTTTTCCCTGTTGCTTATAAATTCAGAATAGGAGAAATCAACAGCAATCATATTTTTAGAATGCATTGTTAGTATCATCCAGAAACCTGCAGTCAATATGTAGAATAATATGTTTCTAATCCAATCTCCGTATAGTAATCAAAATTATTGTCTTGTAGAAGATTATTTCTACAATACATGATTAATGAATGCTGAGATATTACATTGATGTCTATGAATAAAGTTTTAGTATAGAATTAAAAGGCATAAGGCTTATTCTTGAGAAACAAGTGCCTTTTAAATGACCTTTGAATTTGTAGCACCTTGTAGCTATGACTGCTGTAGTTGACTTCATGGTGTTTTTCAGTGAAGTTTTTTTCTGTAGTATGGATTACTTATCAGTTACAGCTTTTAAAAAGCTATCATATTTGTAAGTCTCTACTGTTATATTAGCAAAAGCCTAAAACCTTGATGAAGTCCTTGGCCTAGTCTCATTGGCTCAATTCACTGATAGTTTGTGTGTTTCATTTCTGTAAGATGTAAAAAGGAGTAGTAGTTCAATTTGTTTTCAAATTAATTTTGATCTTGCTGCACAAAAAGGTTTTTTTAAGCTTGATGTATTTTTTGTTGTCCTAATATTTTGGTGAATCTGTGTCAATTAATAGTTAATAAGAATCTAAAATGGACAAATAAGCATTTTGGTAGCTTCATCATCCGTGACTTCCTTTTATTCTTTTTCTCCTTGCTTAAAATGATTACTTTTAACTGTTTGTACTGTTCTAGTTTGGGTCCTTAGTAAATTGTCTAGCATATCAGATTAAAATATTTTCACTTTCATTAGAAGTTTTCATTCTAGCTACATGGTTTTGATCCCAAATTCTGTACATATAGAGTTTCCACATGATTTGGATTCCCCATTAATACAACTTTCAAACAGTAATACAAGTGTTTTTCTTCCAGTCCCTTTCCCTCCCCCCCCCCCACCTTCCTCCCTTCTTCAATTTCCATGTGGAAGCCATTGCTTAGTTGAGTACCCTGAAATGAGATGGCAGGTTAGACATGCAGTTTTTAGGGAACAAATAAGTAATTGATCTACTTGTCCCTCACCTCACAGAAAACTCTTCACCAGATGATACCTTTGTGAAAGGAAGAGAAAGATGATTACTGCTGATATTTCTCTCTCTTTACCTCCCTGGATTCCATAAAATAAGCTTCAGTGTTTGGGGAGCAGCATTATATTTGGTTTTGGGAATTGTAGCAGAAAGAACGTTTATATTTGATTTAGTTTTTATGCTGTTTATGCTTCAGAAACAGATTCTTAATGTTGGCTACTAGTTACTAGCATCTTCATGGGGGAAAAAAATCTGTTTTCAGTAAATTTCAACTGTAGTGGAAGAGAAGAAAGTCCTTTATTCCCATGCAGTTCTGAAGAAGTCTAGCAATGATTTGGGGAACTTTCTGGAATCACATAGTGAGTGGTTTAAAAAGAATGGAGAACTCTAAAACAGCTCAGAACTGTTTCCCTTATGCAACTAAAGGCTATTCTATTTTGCACCACATACATTATGGTTTTTTTTGTTATTTTAACTTTAAAATTTTCTAATAACCTTTTGCTTATATTTTACACATGACTGCAATGCTTTTATTCTAAATTTCAACACCTAGGCTTCTAGTACACAGGGACATTCTTACAGTTCTCATGACTCTTGCACCTTGTAAAAGCTGCAGATTTTAAAGAGAATATGTAATAAAGTTACAGTAGATATTGTAGTGAGAGCATAATTTCCCATTTTTCTATTTAAAAATAATATCTGGCTTGTAAATTTAAGTGTGCTTTGCTGATTTATATTAAGTTACTTGGTATAACTATAAATCTGATTTTAGCATGAATAAATATGAAAAAGTAAATACGATAAACCAAAATGAAACATTGTAAATTTGGTTTGCACTTTTAAGAATATTCTTTTTCTACTTAAAATGCAAGTAGATTACAGCACATATTTTCCATTGCAATGATTTAACAGTCTATTCTGCAGTTCTGCATTGGACCAGATCAGGTGTTTTTTTTTAATATAAAGGATTTTGTACAGTGCCATAGTATTTAGGGTAAGAAACATGTAATTCTACTCAAATACATCATGATTTTGATTGTATTGCTTTATATGTTCTGTTGCTCTAAATAGCCACCTGATAGCTTTCTGATATTTTTGCCAGCAACCATGAAACAATTTTGTTTTGAGCAGTTTGAATTAACTATTCCAATATGTTTGGCAAACCATTGTAAACAGCTTTTATAATTAAGCTTTCTTTGGGCACTAGACCTGTAGTTGGTACATATTCTGTTGTATGTTGAACTTGAGAACAAGCTACAACGTGGCTGGAACTTGCTGTTTTTTGAAGAAGTGTATTTCATGTTTATGTATTGCACAGTATATACAGATTTGGAAATTAATAAATTATTTGGATGTTGCTTTCTTGACAATTTACTCCAGGACAGGATAATTCTTTGTGTTACATGGTGGGTTGTGGCTATAAAATACTTTCTATACTTTGACATAATGATCTACAGTCATTGCTTATATATGGATGGCATTAGAATTTTAAATTAGAATTTTCTTCTTTTTGATAAAAAATATAATTATCAAAAATCGGCCTTTTCTTTTTAGTTAAGGAATACAATCTTAGAAATAATAAGTAACAAAATAATATAATGAAATGCAGCCTTTCCTCAACTAGACACTGGATGGTCATACATGCCCTGATCACCTCATGATTAAATTATGGCAATGTGCTCTATGGGAGGTTGCCCTTGAAGACCATATGGAAGCCTCAACTGCTTCAAAATGCTGCAACCTGAGCAGTAATGGGCACTGTTCATTATGCCCATGAGTTCCAAGCTGTATTGGTTGCCAGTAGGCTTCTAGGTGCCATTCGAGGTGCAAGCTGTTATCTATAAAGCCCTCAATGGCACAGACTCTGGTTATAGCAATAGCACTTAGACTTATATACTGCTTTACAGTACTTTAGAGCCCTCTCTAAGCAGTTTACAGTCAGCAAATTGCCCCCAACAATCTGAGTCCTCATTTTAACCACCTCGGAAGGATGGAAGGCTGAGTCAGCCTTGAGCCTGGTGAGATTTGAACTGCCAAATTGCAGTCAGTCAGCAGAAGTAGCCTGCAGGACTGCATTCTAACAATTGCGCCATGGTGGCTCATATCTGAGAGATTGTCTCATCTCCAAATGTTTCTGCTTACCCATTATGTTGGCTGAGTGGGTATGCTCTGGGTCTCCTCAATTAAACATCTTCTGGGTCCATTGAACCATGCTTTTTAAGTCACTGCCCTAGTGGTGAAATCCAATTTTTTTTACTACCAGTTCTTTGGGCATGGCTTGGTGGGCGTGGCAGGGGAAGGATAGTGTACAATCTCCATTCCCATCCCACTCCAGGGTAAGGATACTGCAAAATCCCCATTCCCTCCCCACTCTGGGGCCAGCCAGAGATGGCATTTGCTGGTTCTCCAAGCTTGTCAAAATTTCTGCTACTGGTTCTCCGAACTGCTCAAAATTTCTGCTACCGGTTCTCCAGAACCTGTCAAAACCTACTAGATTTCACCCCTGCACTGCCCCTTATCTCTGGAAAAGAATATCCCCCAGAGATATGAACACTGCCATTCTGCAGTTTTGGAAAGCTCTACCTTTGTCCCACACTTTGGGTTACTCTAATTGCTTGTGTTTTTATTGTTTTGGTTGTTTTTGAACTGGGCTGTTGGTTTTTTATGTTTTTAATTGTTTTCACTATATATTTGGATTTTGTAAGCTGCCAGAAATTATTACAGTGATCAGGCATCACACATTTTTATTATTAAAATGTAAAATTGCAACCTTAGAATCTGACTATCTAGGATTTAACTACTTGAACTCTTGGATGAAAGAGGTGATGCAATTTAATGGCCTTTCCAGTTAAAAAGATTTTCAAAGGGGCAACAGATTATAAAATAATTAAATCTACTTCCATCTTTCTCAAACATTCCTTTCTCCTGCTTTTCCCCCCACTCCATGGGGTTTGGCATAAGAAATAGAAGATGGTAAACTTGAAATTATTTCTATTCCTTTAATGGTCATATCAGAATAAATTTTTACTTATAGGAGAGGAAGTTATATTTGCATGTCCTGTATTTAATGTACTATATATAGCTGGCAGAAAGAAAAACTTTAAAATGGGAGATTTCATTTCCTTGGTGTTTTAGGAGTTTTAATTAATTTTCTGCAAAGTATCAACGTAGCATGGATCAGATTTGGAAGCTAGATTTCACTTAGAGATTGGTATGTTAATAAATATACCTACAATCACGTATGACAGTATAAACAGAAGCATCTTTTTAAAGTCAGAGTAGTCCCAGTAGCCTCCCTCTTTGTCAGACCTGCCTTTCAAGTTAAAATGGAACTCATATAGAGCATTTAGAGATGTTACCAGAGCTTTGTCATCTGTTATGCAGCTATATTGCATAACTCTTGCTCTTTAGTGGTATTTTAACATTTTAATAATTTTATTGTATTATGTTTATTATTAGTGTCAGAAGTCTTGGAGCAGATTGATTGATTTATTGTTGCATGGTTTTGTTCCACATTTTTATGGAGGCATCAGGTTTTGGAAGAATTCTCTAGGAAAATCTACCTTATAAAAACTACACAGAAAAGGACTTTATTAAAAGAATTAAGGCATAAATTACATCTAGCTTACATTTATGTTTTAATTAATTATAGTCTCATTTGCCAAGTAAAAAAGAAGCAAGATAATCAAGCCATTCTAGCACAATTTGCATGCACATTAATTTATATAAAAAAAAAAACTTGACAAAGCAAGAATAGTTATACTATTATATAGCAAGTGACTTTTCAAGAAGAGCCGGAAATCTTAAGGGAGTTGACTGGACAAAGAAAACAGCATACACTGGTTTAAAATAAGGTATCTATAAGAATGTAGTAAAGAAAGGGAAGGGGAGAGGGAAGAGGAGAGAGAGATAGAAATAAAGAAAAATAAAAAGGAAGGAGGACAATGGAAATAGCTATAACAATGTAGAAAATAAAACAGAGTATACTAAAGAGCCTGATTTTTATTGCTCCACCTAAACCCCACTCTAAACTGTAAGCTAAAAATATTCCGAGTATCCTGATGAAATAAATATGGTGCCCTTGATTGATTATGAGCCATCAGATTGGCATCAACTCATAACAATCACATAGATATTCTCCATCACCAAGCACCGGGATTGTATTATCATATGTGGTGGACATGTACAGAAGCGAAAAAATATTGGGCAAGAATTCATATATGGTTGGAAAAGATGACACAGCAACATATTGATTTAAAACCTGAATTGCTCTTGCTGGGCATCTTACCAGGGAAATATAGTAAAGAAAATGCATATTTGATTATTCATGTAATAACTGCAACTAGAATTGTATTTGCACAAAATTGGAAAATTGAAGAAATCCCTAAAGTTGAAAAGGTGATTAAGAAAATATTAGATTGTGCAGAAATAAGTAGCTTAACAGTAGCAATTAAAGGGAAGGAAGAATCTGATTATTATAATATATGGGGGCTATTTTATCATTGGTTAGAAAATGAATATGGTTAAGAAGTATAAAATAATTTAGGAAGAGAAATCTTATATTAGGAGAGATGTTAAGTTGTAATGTTAAAATAAGAATAGATGTATATAAAGAATTCAATGGTAAGCTATAATTATTATGACACAAAAAATCTGTACTCAGACGACACACTGATTAATGAACGATGAAATGTTTGGTTTTAAAGGGAAAAAAATAAACTTTTACAAAAAAAAAAAGATATTCTCCATCATGATCTGTCCCTAAGCTGGTAATCTTTTAAATCAGAGGTCTCCAACCATGGGCCGCAGCCTGGTGCTGGTCCACAGCCTATTGGAAACCAGGTTATGCAAGCAGTGGGCGAGCACATGAAGCTTGGCATGCGCGCGAAACTAGGTTGCATGTGCAAAACCATCCCCTACCCCTCGGTGCTGCCACTGCTGCTGCCAGTCCATGGAGCCAGAAAGATTGGGGACTGCTACAGTATTTTAGCATCCTGTGGTGGACCTATTGACACTGTAACTGGGTACAGTACATCCATCTTGCTGATAGTCATTTTTTTCTCTTTCTTTCCATTTTCCCTAGCATTAGAGCCTTCTTCAGAGAGCTGGGTCTTCACATAATATGTCTGAAGTAGGATAATTTTAGTTCGGTCATTTGTGCATCGAGTAAGAACTCTGGGCTGATTTGTTTGATGACCCATTGGTTTGTTTTATTGATAGTCTGTTTGCTGTACTCTCAGCGGTCTTCTCCAAAGTTCAAAAGTGTCAATGCTCTTTTTGTCCTGGTTATTCAAAATCCAACTTTCAGTTCTATAAAATAGGGAATATCATGGCATGCACAATTCTGATCTTTGTTGGTATAGACATACTCTGCATCTGAATATCTTTTCCAACATTTCATGGCTGTTCTACCAAATGCTAGTTTGTGGTACTTTTCTTGACTGTTCTTTTACTGATGACAATTGATCCTAAAAGGCAGAAACAATTTAGCATTTTGATATCTTCATTATCCCTTCTATGGCTGGTTGTTTCCACTGTTGTTATTTAGTTTAGTCTTCCTTGTATTTAATTTAGTTCCATATTTTTCAGGGTGCACCCTGCCTTTTATTACAAGAGACTGTTTGTATATTTGCCTGTCAGAGTAGTGACACTAGCAAAGTCACCTAGAGTCACCTTCAGATGAAATGGGTGGGATAAAAGTTGAATATATAAAAATTAAATAGTGATGGTTATTGATATTTTAAATCGCATTCATCTTCTTCCAATTCATCTTCCCTTAATATATGTTCAACATATAGGCTGAATAGAATAAGGGGAGAGTATACAATGTTGTCTCAATCTTTTGCCAACATGGAACCAATTCACCATGGTCTATCCGTACTGTAGCTTATAGATATATAGGTATAATTTTGGAAGAGGACAGTGAGATTTTCTGGGATTCCCTCTTTTCTTAGCATTTGCCACAGCTTGATATGATTGAAATAATTGCAGGCCTTTCTATAATAAACAAACTTTTAACATTATTTGGCTTTTCCAAGTTATCCAATGTGCATCAATAATAATACCGTAACTCATGTTCCTCAGTTTTTTCTAAGGTCAACTTAATATCTGAAGTCTCCCTTTCCATTAAGGCAGTGGTTCTCAACCTTCCTCATGCCGTGACCCTTTAATACAGTTTCTCATGTTGTGGTGACCCCCAACCATAAAATTATTTTCGTTGCTACTTCATAACTGT
>JANHFM010003727.1:14182-30261 GCA_032468115.1 Grayia smithii
TAACTACACAAACACACACAATCTCACAAAGCTGTATGTGGCATTTTGTGTGTGTAAAGTGTGAAAGTTGGTTTTTGTGCATTTTGTGGCTGTGTGAGGTTCCTGCTTGTTACAGGGGGCATTCTGGGTCAAGCACAGCTGCTTTTAGATTGTGTGTGAGTCAGTTGTGTTGTGTTGTGCTGTGTGTGTGTAAAGTGTGAAAGTTGATTTTTGAGCTTTTTGTAGGTCAAAAAAGGGCAAAGAAGTGACATTAACTTGGCCACGCCCACCCGGTCACCTGACCACTAAGCCATGCCCACCAATTAAGCCACGCCCACAGAACCGATAGCGAAAATTTTTAGATTGCACCCCTGCTTGAAACTCCTCAGTACCAATCCAAGACCGTAACATTGTATTACACTACATATAAACTGACAGGAGCCCCAAAACAATATATAAACCTGCCTAAATTTAAAGGGTAAAGCATTCACAGTATCTCTAAAAAAATAATGCCTTAGTGCTACCTCAAAAGTCTTCATGTACAATTTTAACATATTTTTATTTTAACACTTTTTATTCTTTATTAGTGTTATTTTTTTATATTGATTTAATTCATATGATTGTATTGCTAATTATCCCAACCCAGAAACTGAAATTAAATAATATATTTAACAAACCATTTAATAAATTAAAACAATTAATAAATCATTTCCAACCCGCCTTGTGGGTTGGTGTTAAATAAATAAATGAGTAGAAAACAGCAGGTCAGTCTGATGGCACAGAAAGATATATGAAATGTAAATACACTCAAACTGTACACAGTATTTAAGCTACAAGAAAGGTAATGTAGAAAGAGAGCCATGGTTACATTTTATTAAAAGGCACCACTTTTAATTATATTATATTATTATATATTATTCACTTAATTGGAATGATGAAGTTTTGCTAAATTGATTTAGGACTTGGTATCAGGCAGTGGAGAAAGTGGTGGAAGACATAACTGCAGAGCTACAAATTGCATATAAAAGAGTACCATATCAATTAACAATTAATATATTCACAGTTTGAGGAAGCTGATTGAAATAAGCTGAATCATTCCAATACCCTGATGGTGAACCTATGGCATGCGTGCCACAAGTGGCACACGTAGCCATATCGGAGGGCATGTGAGCTCAGCCCAACTGATTTTCAGGCCTTCTGGGCCCACTGGAAATAGGGAAACAGGTTGTTTCCTGGCTACGGAGGGTCTCGGGGGCAGGTGAGAAAGGCCCATTTTTCTCTCCCCCCAAGCTTCAGAGTTTCTAGGAGCTTGGGGAGGGCAAAAACGGCCTTCCTTGCCCCTTCCCTGGAAGCCCTCTGGATGCAGGAAATGACCCATTTGACAACTTCCAGTGGGACCCTCCCCCCCCCCCGCTCCTGGCACGCGATGGCAAAAAGGTTAGCCATCACTGTTCTAATATATATACATTCAGCAATAATATACATACATTCAGTTGTGCTGATAAAATCCCATATATTTTTTTTTAAATGGTGATTTTTGAAATCTGTAATAGAGTATCCTGGGGGTTTAAATGCTTTGATATTATTTTGCTGTCATTTTGAATCCTGATGTCAAAGTTTTTGTTCATTAATTTGCTTGTGTAACATTTGATACATATGTCCTATACAGAATCCAGTGGACCACTGCTGTTGGATGATGGCATATACTACATGAGAGCATATACAAGCATGCAAAGACATCTGTAACCCTGTGAGTGAAGTTGTTGGGATCGGTGTGAAGGCAAAATAGAAAAAGTGTAGTGTCATTGTCCAATAATTGCAGCTTATTGATAATGTTAGGAGCCGAGGTGGAGCAGTGGTTAGAGTGCTGTACTGCAGGCTACTTCAGCTGACTGCTAGCTGCAGTTCAGCAGATTGAATCTCACCGGCTCAAGGTTGATTCAACCTTCCATCCTTCCAAGGTGGATAAAATGAGGACCCAGATTGTTGGGGGCAATATGCTAACTCTGTAAACCTCTTAGAGAGGGCTGTAAAGCACTATGAAGCAGTATATAAGTCTAAGTGCTATTGCTATTGCTATGTTAGTGACTTAAGCTGTAAACTGTAAGACAACCAGGAACATTCTCTTGTTCTGTTTTTGTGATCTATCTTTTAGTAGGTTCCTCCTGAGAATCAATGTGGCTCTATTTATTAGTCATTGATCTCATTGGGTAGGTATTTCAGTATTTTGGATACTGCTTTAATTCCATTACTTGAGTTTCTCTGGAATGTAGTCAGAACTAATGTAGCTTAGTAAATAGTCTGGCTACATATGATAAATTTGGTGTTGCATTTTGGATGGAAACTGGAAGTGTGTAGGTATGCATAGTGATCAGTAGGTTTCCTGTGTATGTCCATTGTGTAGTTATACAGTGATATCAAAAAACTGACTTGACTGATGGATGGAGTGGACATTGTTGAAGTTATCATGGAATTTGTTAAGAAACGTATTTCCTTTGGTCCAGATGATGAAAATGTCAACAATATATCTCAATGAAAAAAAGTATGTATTATCACCAAAGTTAAAATAATTTTGAGTGCACTTTCAGGCAATGAGTGGTAAGTCATTGCATACAGAGAAACTAGCCATCCAGGAAAAAATTCTTACAAGCAGCAAGGAACAATAGGTCAATGATATTAAAATGGAAAGCAAACCTGCAACAAACATAGATCACTATTACAATCCCCAACACACACGGTCTTCCTCAAATGTGATACATACTGTACCATCATCTGCCAACAATGCTCCTCTGGATTCTTTATAGGACAAACAGGCACAAAGTTTTACAAGAACATTAATGGACACAATTTTGACATCTTGACTCAAAACAAGGACAAAGTAATATCAGAGCATTTCAACTTTCTAGGACACTCCATTACAACTCTCAAGGTAGCAGTTTTGGAAGAAAGGAACTGTAACAATTTTAATAATAAAGCAAGAGATTGATTAATTCACATGAAAAACTAAGGATATTTGAGAAAGTCTTAACAGTTTTTTAACACATTACACTCGTTAATTGATATTTGTCATCTGTTTCATATATAACAAATACCTGCATAATTACTGTGTCTCCTTTCCCTTTCCTCTGAATAGCCATCTAAATCTTATATTAATTTAGCTTCTCCATGCATCTGTTCTGAAGTGAACTGTGGCTAATGAAAACTTAAGTCTTTTGTTAAAGAGAGACAGGTCATCCTACAACAAGAAAGATTATTTTTTCTATGAAATGTAGTGATGCAGTTCTTAAAGAACAGTTCAGTCCTAAAATTTGAAGTACAATGTTCAAGAAAAAAGCCAAAGCTATAGCTTCCTGTATCTAGGCATCATTTCTAGATAATGTTATGATTATAGTATTTCTTTTGTATGGTTAGACATTTGTTTCATATTCTTTTTGTAAAATCACTGAAATTGTCTCTCCTTCAGAAAAAAAAAAGACGTGAAATTTATAGTGAAAGTTTCAACTTGAAATGAATTATATAAAATAAATTATTGTATTATAGCTGATAAAGTCACATAATGTTCTGATTTAAATAAGAATAATTTATATTTGTAATCAATTATGAGCATATGTAAGAAGGATATTAACAAACCAAATATTTGAAAAGAGATATTAAAATACTATTTTGTTTTTGGGTTGAGACCTTCTATCAATTGTAAAAAAAAAAATGGTCTCAAAATGATTTGGAGCTGTTTCCCATTCAATTCAAGGTCCAAATTCAAATCTCAGCCTGAATGATTTATAACAGAATTCAAACAAATAGGGACAACATTTTTTGTACTCAGAATCCAAATTTTCATTTTTTTCAAAAAGGAAATTCCCAGCAGATTTTTATAATTGAGCAAAGAAATTATAAATTATATTCTTGAGTCTCCAAGAATTCTGAATCTCCAGAAGGACAGAGGACAATTTTTTTCAGAATTCTGAATTAGGGAAATTAGAAGTATGAATTAATAGATTTGATAATAGACGACATAATGGATTTCTATTGGAAAGCATCTATAAAGTGAAATGCATTGACATTTAAAAAAAACATGATAGTGGAAAGCCTGCTTGAACTGGTAACTGGTGGCTCTCATTGTCATCTTTGTTTTAATTTTAATGCATTTCACTTTATAGATGATTTCCAACAGAATCCTATTAGGTTGGTTAATTCATACTTCTAATTTCCCTAATTCAGGATTCTGAAAAAATTTTCCTCTGTCCTTTTGGAGAGTCAAAAATCTTAGAGACTCAAAACTTTATCTCTGCTTTACACATAATGTTTCCAAAGCATGCTGAAGACAATAAAAGCAATCCATAAATCTTGATTGCTTTTTGTTGAGAGAATTGTAAGAAATATACAACATTTTATCTCATAGCTAAGAAAATCAACATTATACAAGGAGATGAAGAATGTGATGGACAAATTCTTTCGAGAAAATAATTGGTTTGACCAATAGGTCTTCTTCTGTCATTGCCTCATAAGTCTCCTGCTCAACAGAGTAAAATTGTTGGTTATCAATCAGCCTGTTTCAAAAGAGTATTATTCTCTTGACATGAGAAGCTAATTCTGTTGACACCAGTATTTTTAGCTGTTCAATAAACAATAGAGGGTTCTACTTTACAAAATATAGATAAGATATTAGATGTATGTGTGTGCCCATAATACCTACACATACAATTCAGAGCAGCAATAGATTTATACAAGTGATAGTCCTTTTCACCCAACAACCTGCAATATCATTTCCATTATTTCTTCAGGCTCCCATTCTGAATTCAAAGCAATTTACCTGAAGTTCAGATCCTGTCAATGTGATTTAGTTTCAGTTTTGTGGCAACTATGGGTCTGTAATAAGTAAGCTCCTTTCATTGATTTTGTTCTCCTTCAGCTGCCGCTATAAATGTAATTGAATTTTTAGGTCGTTGTAAGGTTTTTATTTTTGTCTCTGCCCTAATATCTTTTCTACCAATAAAGAAGCAAACAGGAAAATATTGTTTCCTTGCTTTTCTGGGTTAAGCCCTCAATTAATAAGAAATATAATTCCATACAGAAATATTCTGCTATGTATACACTTGAAGTTAGCAAGATTGAAGTATCTATTATGACATTATCATAATATGACCTATTTTTCTGATGTCAACTGTGTCAACCAAAGTATTTCATGAAGCAAATGCATATATATGACATGTGTATGTATCTAGCTGAGCTTCTGAGCTATGCAGTCAAAGTACTGGGTTCTAGAATGGTGAAGGTAAAAATAATTATACTTTCTCTGGGTCTTATGACTTTGGGTTTTGTTAGCTCAGCTTTGCAAGCTCAGGTTAAACTCTTCACAACATTTTTAGATTCCAGATGTAACACTTATATAGCACTATTATTCAGCAATTATATTTACATGAGATAGTAAACAACCAACTTACTCAACCACATTTTATCTAATTCTGTTGGATGAAATAAATTCAGTCAGTTTATGATTCAACGTGTTATGAATCCTAATTCTAATAAATTATATTAAGATAGCCACGGATAGGTGAAGCTGTCAATTGCGGCAATATATTGTACTAAATGAATGAGTGGTCATGCTGTATGAGGTGAGTTGACTACTTGGCTTAGATAGCTATATACTCTGAAGTCTCATCTCAAACCCAAGAGCTGAACAGTTATATGGGTAGACCAATAAATTAATTGAAAGAGCAAAGCAATATATTTGATTATTATGTTATTGCCAGCCTAAAATTTGACTGTGTGACCATGGGGATGCTGCAATGTTCATAAATGCAAGGATCTGTCATAAGTCTCTTTTTTCAGTGCTGTTATAATTTCAAACATTTGCTAAATTAATGGTATAAAACAAGGTATCAAATACCTACACGTATTTGATTGCCCATAGTAAGCAAATGTGACATTTCCCTAGGATATTTGAAAGAAAGGGAAATATCCTTAGAACATGAAACTTGCCTAGCTTCACTGGATCTAGCATACATAATCCAATTTTAGGACTAGGATCAATTAAACCTGAAAGCTTCAGAGCTGGTGTTAATATAGAGAAATATTTGAGCAGGAATTACAGCTAGAAGGAATAGTAAGAATTCCCTTAATAAAATGAATCTTTCAAACATATATTTATCTCTTATAAAAATATTCTCTATCAATATAGACTGCTGGAAACTGAACAAAGTCTATATAAATGCAAATGATTCCTAAAGGAATAATTAATTAACTCCTGCTACTATCTATTGACCTAATACTTACTGCAATGTCTACTCAGTACAATCTCTGAAAAATCCTGCTTGTGCCATCCCAACAGATTTTTGTCAAAAAAGAGAGGTCCTTTTGATGCTTTGCAAAACAATATAACAAGAACAAGAATACATTTTTATTTCAGCACCACCCAACTTCAAACTAATACTGGGTGACTCATGATATAAAGAAAAATACATTAAAGTACATAAACAAGGAGGAAATTTATATAACTAGTTCCAAAATATACACAATAGATGCTGAATATGACCACCAAGAGATCCAATCCAGTAGTGGGTTCCAAATCCCATCGCTACCGGTTTGCTCGTGTGCTTGTGTGCGCTTGCACGTGTGCGCACCACTTCTGTGCATGCACAGAAGCATCCAAGCGGGTGGGCGGAGCCTCTCGCCACTGCCACTACCGGTTTGCCCAATCCGGTGCAAACCGGTAGCAACCCACCACTGATCCAGTCCACTCTGCTCCAATGTCTATGAGAACAGCAAGGTCTGTAAGGTCTTCTGGAATGCCATGATGGCAGGAATCCTGTAGATCTCAGGGATATCTTATTCCAAATGGAAGGTGCTATAACAAAGAAAGCACACTTCCTGGATTCCAAAAAAAGACACTATTTAATCAAATTGTTGGTTCATATCCATTGGAAAGAAACCATAGGATACAGGCAGGCCCTCAAATAACCAGGTCCTCTGCTATGTAGAGCTTTATAGGTCATAACCATGAATCATACCTAGAAGGTTATTGGCAACTAATTCAGCTTGTTAAGCAGAGTTTGTCATGTGGGCACCCAGAAGACTGTAAGCACCATTTTCTCTGATGTACAAATTTGAATTATTTATTTATACATTTCAGATGTTTTTACATTTATGCATTTTCTCTAACTCTCTTTTAGATCTTGTTGCTAATTAGGCATTTTTCTGCTTGAACATCTTGTCTTTGATTGTTCAATCATTCTTTATTCTTCTGCTTGAATGTCTTACCTTTGATTCTTCAATCTGTTCTTTATAGTGAGAGGACGTTAACTTTGATACAGACCTTAATAATAACCACTAGTAGTTATTAAGCAAGATCTAAAAAACATTCAACTCCAAATTCATAATATTTCAATATACCAAGTTAAACCTCTAACACACTGGGTTACACTTCTGCCATATTTCATATGCAGTTAAATATCCAATGTTAGGAGGTGTTAGATTGAAAGCATTAAATAAATACTCAATAACAACAGTGGCTTAGAAAAGAATCCAAAAGTCTACCGTATATTTTAATCTAATCCATTTGGTACCAGCCTAAAAGCAGAATGCACATGCATTTGAAGTTCTTTTCTGAAGTTCAAAGAGAAAGAGAAAACAAAACAACAGATTATATTCAGACATTTTAAAAAAATAACAGCATTTAAAAAATAAAAGCACATAATATATATCTAGTAGTTGTCTCTCTCTGTGGGATTAGAGATTTGGTTTTACAGATTCTATTGGCCACATAGCAATCTCTTAAAATTATACATATGTCAGATGGTAGTTAATCTACAAAAAAACCTGGCTGCTCTTTTAGATTTTTACCATGCCATAGCAAACATTTTTCTTTAAAGTTTGCAACTCCAAAGTGAAAGCCTTCAGAACTACTGTATGGAGGAAGAACATATCGTATATGTCAGACCTTTCCTTCTTTTTCTTCCCAAATTCACATTTTTGAGTAATTTATAGATGACTTCACATATTGCACTAAACCATGGTTTATTTTAAAAAGCCATAGAAACTTGATTCATACAAAATGGTAAGCCATAAGTTGCAATTTATGTCTAGATCAGGGGTGTCAAACTGGTGGCCCGTGACCAGATGCGTCATGCACAGGCCATGCCCACCTCAGCTCTGCAAATGGGAAAAATATCGTGAAACACCACGTGACGTCAACGTGGTGCCACGAGTTTGGCACCCGTGGTCTAGAAGCATCCATCATTTAAAGCCAAAATCAAAGTAACTGCTCTACATTATGATTCAGTACTTGTGCAAATTAGATCACTATTACTTTCCTAATGCTAATTTGAGGATAATATTCTCTCCTGATTCCTTTTTCTGGCTCATATTCTAAATGATGGCCTCACACATGCTAAGACTGAGTTTTTGCAGGAGTTTCTGCCACATGTGTGAATTGTGCTAATGTACCTTTTCATTTTAATAACTTGCTTATTAAAACCTTCTAATGCAATCTCTCACTACCACCTTATTTTTTTTCCCCATTTTTACAATGGACACTACATACTGTGGGAATAAAGACAGACATGCTTGACAGAAGGAGTCTACACCCTTCTTGGTTATGCAAAGCTTGAATGCTACAGCCATAGACCATTGTGATGCAGCTATTTCATTATATTCTGAAATGTACTGAAATGATGTAGAATTATTTATAAAAATACCATCACCTCATTTAAATCCTATGTCCACATGAGGTCAATGCAATCTCCAGTAGAGGTATAGGCAAAAACTTTCCTGCTCAATGTTATACAAAAATGAAGTTATGCTGTTGGTAATTCTTCAGGATTTTTGAAGGAGAGGCAATGAAGAATAAAATCTAATTCCTGAAAACATGTGTGATTTTGTCTTCTTTAAGAATACGGTCAAGAAATGAAGCAATTTCATGGCTCGGTCCTATTATTTGGTTTTTGCATCAATATATCTTTATAACACCAGCTTGATATTTGTAATGTTAATTAAATGCTGACTGCTGTATTGGTTACAGACCATAATAAAATCATTCACTTTCATTTGAAATGTGTGTTTTAATGTTCCATTTCAGCTCTAGTTAATACATGTGCCTAAACACTATTTGCTGGCAACAAATTGACTCATCACCAAATTTCCTTCTCTAATACAACACTAAGATTAAGTAGGGATCTTGGCTATCAAAACCCCCCAGCAATTTTGGAATTATCTCCTTCAGTACACATTGATTCACAATACTTGGATCAAAACAAGCAGCAACACTTAGAATTGCAAAAGAGCTGCACAAAAATAAGTTTCCCCTTGGGAAATTAATAATGGGCTCTCTTCTCCCTTCATTACGGATGCAGTTTTGATCCTGTCTTTATTACTTAAGTTATAGAGTGGCATGCCTGATTAAAAGAACCACTGTAAAATCAATGTCTTCTAGTGACAGCATGTCTATAAATGTTCCTTCCTGTATTAATATGGCTGGATTTAACCAATTTTTCTTATCTTCATATAGCTAATTAGCATGCTTCTTTATTCAGGTACAAAGAACAGTGACACAGTTTTGTAATCTAGCATCTGTCCCTTTAGCAAAAACAAGGATAGATGATAATACTTAAGCTGTTCCTATTTATCCTACAATAATTGATGAGAGGAACAATCCGAGGGAAGGTTGGGCATTTGAAAGACGTCTGCTGTTGTGTTTTTATGCAGCTTTTTGGAACCTTGGGACCTTCTAGATGCACCATGGATTTCAAGTCTCAGAATTCATAGCAATGCTCATTCTTGCTAAGGAATTCTGGGACAAAGTGCACACATCTGGAGGGTACCCAGACTGGGAAACAAATGAAAAAATAGATATGGTATATCAGTGATGGCGAATCTTTTTGCCATCGCATGCTAGGAGGGAGGATCGCATTTGCGCCCCACCCCTGCGCATGTGCATGCGACTCACCTCCCCATGCTCCCCTGCTCCTACCATGCAATGACCTGTTTTTCTCTTTCCCCAAGCTCCAGAGCCTTTCTAGGAGCTTGGGGAAGACAAAAACGTCTTTCCTCACCACTACCAACCCGAGGACCTCTGGAGGCAGGAAATGACCCGGAAGTGGGACTGGAAGTTGTCAAAGAAGGTCATTTCCTGCCTCTGGAGGTCCTGCGGGGGATGAGGAAAGCCGTTTTTGCCTTCCCCAAGCTTCTAGAAAGTCACTGGAGCTTAGGGAAAGAGAAAAACAGGCTTTCCCCACCACCACCCAGGCCCTCCGGAAGCAAGGAGTGGTAGGGATGGTATTGTGATCAAATATTAGTTTTGTACATGCATAGATGCTGCTTATAGACATGTGATAAGAGCTTTGATCATTTGCAGTCACTTTAATCTCCTGCAGACTCCTATGAATTGAGAAACATTTAGTGACTTCTTATTAAGTTCTTCTAGTCTTCTCAATTGTGTACCTAAAAGGTCTACCTGACAACTGTAGCTCCTTTGGAAAAAGCTGCTTACCATTTAAAAAATTCCAGGAAAGCACTGAAATAGTGCTCAGATTCCAAAATTAAATTCATACTATCAAACGAGCTGCATCTAATAGACAATCATATTTAGTGGGGTAACTTCTTGAAGTTGCTTTGTTTCTGCAGTCAAACATTATTTCTGCCCCATATTCTTTTCTCCAGTGTAAATCCATTTAATAGCTTGCAAGTCTGGTTATACTAGGACAAATGAAGCAGAAAACAGGAAAAGTGATATGTCACTAGCCTGAAACATATAGATATGACTAGCAATTTTCCAATTACTAGGTATGAAATATGCATCATTTTACATTTCCAACATAAACTGAAGGCCATCAATACTTTTCAGACATTAGAAGAACATAAATCCTATTTCAAAAGAGGATAGTTCAACACATGCTCAAGATAATTAAACCTCTCCACAATTGCCTATTTCCTTCAAAATGGAAGCTATATTTTACTAGTATGTATGAAGGAGTTTTTTCCCTTTTAATTACCAATCCTGAACACGGGATTGCAAGGAAATTCATATATTAATCCTCAAAAATATTTTAAAGTTAACAACCTATTAAGAGTCATTCCCTGTCAGACTTCCAGTTGACATCGCAGCGCTATTGGAGGCTCTGCAAACTCACGCCGAATTTCTTCATTGAAGGCCCCATAAGGGCTAAAGTCACCCTGTAGGGGTGATGAAGAGTGGAGGGATGGACTGCAAGTTGTGGAGAGTGGCAGCTCTCCTGCTTGACCCAGGGCTAATTCCCTCTCATCCAAATGAACAGGAGAAGCAGCTATAATGGCTGCAGTGAAGCTAAGGCAGGTGAAGAAACAAAGAATGTGCTGGAGTGGTGTGGATGAACAATGATTAGAGCTGGGTGAGGTTTTTTTTTTTACCTAAAACCTTCCCCTCCGGGCATGCGCTTTGCTCACACGCACCTTCAGCACATGTGGCTGGCCTCGAAAACATGGCTAAATAGGATGGCATTACATTCACCTGCAGTCGCCACTACAGGTTCTCCCGAACCAGTCCGAACCGGCTGAATACCACCTCTGAAATCAACAAATAAAACAAGATAAGAAGGAGAAGGCAATAAAGAATTATGAAACAATTAAGGGAAAATACATACTAAAAGACTACAAAATAATACTGGATAAACAGAAAGATATTCCTGAAAAGAAGATAGAGACTTGGGCAGACCCTCTGGAGGCTTGACAACAAAAGTTAGTAGAGATGGAAGAAATACTTAGGTTAAACAGGAAAGATGTAGATAGAGATAAAGACCCAAGGAAGGAGTTTGGGAGGCAAGTCAAAAAAACAAATAAGAATTGAAATATTAAACAGGCAAGAGATGATGGATAGAGGAAATGTTTCGTAACACAAGATTGGCTTTACTAGGAGCTAGAACAGCAGCAGAAACAAGAAATAGGGGGAATATAATTATACATATTTCTATATAATATACTAAAAGTAACAGCTAGGTGTAAAGATTAGATGTTGAAAGATGATGACACTATGTATGATATTGTTATTGTTTAGCAGACTAAATGCTGAACAACTAAATAATGAAGGCCTATATTTTAACATAAATATGTATAATAACATTACAATTACATAAGTATGATTTAAATAACAAATATTATTAATTCTACCATTACTATTTGTATCCAAATGAATGATACCCAGATGCCTCACTGTTCATGTATTGACATTGATGTATATATTTTTTTAAAAAGCTGTAGCTTCCGTAAAATCCAAATCTCTCCCAACAATTCAGGATCTAATCATAATTGGTTACACTGTCTTGTTCCCCAGAGATCTCTCCTTATGGCCACCAAAAAAAAAAGGAAAATAAGGTATGCAAGATTTTTTTTTAATTTGAAGAAATCATAATAGTTAATTTATATTATGAAAATATTTTTGAAGTGTTCCAGACTCTCTGCAAATGCTTCATCCCTTTGAAGCAATCAGTAGGATTGTTCTTGAACCTGAGGCATATAAACCTTGAATAAAAGTTGTGGATATTTTGTTCTGAATTGAACTCTTGAATATATTTGCTTCAGCTGATAAATCAATAAAAATGAAGATATTGAACTTGAAAATTCTGCTATTCATTTTAAATGTTACATTGGTCTTTTCTAGTTAAAGGTGGAAGAACTACCTACACACAATGGAATACTGAACCAATTAAATGAAGCTGGAGGAAAAGCACTTAGTACTGCATCACTGACCCCTGAAGTAAAACATAAGCTTGACAGTAGACTCAAAGAGGCCAATCATCGCTGGATCAAGGTTAGACATATTAGTAATGAAGCTGTAGTTTATACATGTAATTGGGAACATGTGCTTACAGGAACAGCATGCTTTAGCCTCCTCCCCTGCCCTCAGCATATATGTTTAAATGTAATGGTGTTGAGAAATCTTTACAGACAAGCTCCTGTTTCTTGGACAATATAATTAAAATTAAATAATAGAAGTCATAATGGAATTAGCCAGTGAATGAGGATCTATTGTGTTTTCCTGGATGCAGGAAATAATTTTCAAAAAGGCCTATTATAGTCAATCCCCTAATGTTTGTATTGTAATTAAAGTTACAACTTTAAAATTAAAGTCAGATTAAGTTACTGTCCTGAGGCAAAATACTTTAACAAAAACAATGTGTAATAAAGTTTTGCTTTGCTTATGTTCCTTTAGGATGAATACTCACTTTTCTTTTATAGAGACCAGATACTTAATAATAGTTTTCTCTAGTAGTAAAGAAATAAAAGAAATAAAATAAAGAAATAAAAGGACTTTTTCAAACTAAGAATAAAAAAGTTTACCTATGCATTACATTCCTAATTTTTTCTTAATTACATAAATTTCTAAGATAGATTTATTTTTCTTGCTAGAGATTATTAAAATGTTTTACATTAATAAATTATTTTCTAAAGACCCCCCCCCCAAACTATATACATTTATTTAATGGCAATTTTAAATGAGAAATTGAGCCTTTTTTTCCACTTTAGAAATGTAAATTGGTATGCCCCATTACAGTTAAACTCAAGTTTTCACATTACTTATCTAAGAGACATCAATATTTCTTTGAGAGAAATGGCAAAAATATGTATAAGAATTTAAGAATATAAGTGCCATAGTGAGTGAGACCAGAAGTTTATTTTAATGTTTTCCAAATTTGTCAACTTCTATTTGTGTGGAGTTCATATCAAATTATATTTATTTATTTATTTATTTATTTTATTTTATTTATTGCATTTATATGCCGCCCTTCTCCCGAAGGACTTGGGGCGGCTCACAACTCTAAAAGGGGGCAACAATAAAAACCTAAAAACTTAAAAACAAATGCAATAGAAGTTAAGAGATTAAAACAGTAAAAATTAAAAATTAAAAAACACAATTAAAACTAACCCATCCGATCAGCTGATTTTATCGAAGAGCCAAGTCTTCAGATCGCGATGGAAGGAGCGGAGGTCAGGGGCAGTCTGGAGGTCGGTGGGGAGTTTGTTCCAGAGGGCCGGTGCGCCCACAGAGAACGCCCTCGCTCTGGGCACCACCCGCCCACATTGTCTGACGGATGGTACCCTGAGGAGCACAGCCCTGTGTGAGCGCACTGGGTGGTGGGATAAAGGCAGAAGGTGGTCCTGCAAGTACCCTGGGCTGATGCCATGTAGGGCTTTATAGGTTAATATCAGCACCTTGAAGCGGATCTGGAGAACTACCGGTAGCCAGTGCAGCTCGGGCAGGAGAGGTGTCACACGGGAGTAACGGGAAGTCATGGATGACTGAGGATCTCCATAGACATATGGAATCTGAACTTTTTTTTCTAAGCGGATTTGGGATGCATTAATATACTTGATGTAAGAGAGCTACGAGAGAGAGAGGAATAGAATCACAATGTTTTATACTGCATTTTGTTTTGCTTTGTGATATATATATGCACACACAGACATATCTCATAAAGGATAGCAAGTCAATAGAGTATCCATGTGCACAGATAACTGGGTCATTAAATATAGCATTTTAAAAGGGGATATTTTGCCTTCCATTTGAAAAAGGGGATGGCTTTTAAATAAACAAAGAACTATTGAAATTTGTACAAGTTGCCAGCATCCAACTATAACTATTGTGAGATAGCTGTTGATTATCCTTGCCCTAGAACACAGGTTAAAAAAACAAAAGGCGGGAGAGGGGGGGAAATCTAAGCTGACAAGTAAGGATATTCCAATGAAATAGATAATGCAGGGCTCACACCCGAGTATCAAAAGCACTTAGCAATAGACTTAAGACTTATATACCGCTTTACAGTGCTTTACAGCCCTCTCTAAGCGGTGTAACCGCTTGAGAGCCGTGGTAGCACAGTGGCAGTACTTCAGGCTACTTCTGCTGACTGTTGGCTGCCTGCAATTTGGCAGTTCAAATCTCACCAGCTCAAGGTTGACTCAACCTTCCATCCTTCCGAGGTGAGTAAAATGAGGACCCAGATTGTTGGGGGCAATATGCTGACTCTGTAAACCTCTTAGAGAGGGCTGGAAAGCACTGTAAAGAGGTATATAAGTCTAAGTGCTATTGCTATTTCTATTGCTATTAACCACTGCGACACCGTGGCTCACTATCGCTACCATGATAGAGGTTGAAGCCACAAAGCCAGATCAGTAGGTGCCTTTTCTTTCTTCAGCTCTCGGCTGGCGCAATGTTTAGATAGACCAGGTTACTCCAGCAGATGCACTTCCTGATTCCTTCTTGATTGAGCTTGGCTAATATTGGAAGGGAGAATAAACCTACCTCCAACCAAGGTTGGGGCTGTGCATGAATCCAGGTTGCCACGTCCAGGTTGCCACATCCAAGCCAGCCCGATCATTCTACTCATCTGTAATCTTGGGGGGCCAAGAGCAAAAACAGCTACCCTATCCCAAGCTGCTGCTGGTTCTGCAGCAAGAAAAATCCCCTCATCTCTATTCCAGGAAAAATAGGAGAGAGGAAGGGAAAAATAGCACACACTTTCATTCCTGCTCTCTTTGATGGAGTGTCTGAAGGAGGGGCTACAAGACCATCAGACTTGTCTCTCCATTGTAGGATCAGAAATTTGGGATTCAGGGGGAAGAGTGAGACAAGCATTTCATCCAATGAAGAAAATGGATTCAAAATAAAATAATAAAAAACAATCGTACAATGGTAACTTCAAGCCGTTTGGGTTACCCTGCAGCTGTGCCAGAAATAAGTCAGCTGAGCTTTCTAATAATCTTACAGCTCAGCCAAGACAAAGTTCTGAGGCTCCACTGATGATGTTATCTAATTGGGTAATGAAATGTCTTCAGGAAAAGATCTAAGTTCAGGGAGGACCAAAGACCCTACTGAGCTCCTTTGAAATTGGTTGAAAGTTGTGGTGGGGAAATGGCTAGAGTTTTCTTGCATTATACAAGATCTCCCTGACAGGGAGCAAATGGTATACAATTTTCTGATAGTAGAAAGTTAACAAAGAGCTTTAAAAAAAATCTCCCCAAATGTAAAGGTAGGTTAAATATTAACACACACACATGCATACCAGTGGTGGGTTGCTCCCGGTTCGGTCCGGTTCGCGCGAATAGGTAGCGGTGACGCTGTGACGTCACCGAACCGG
>JANHFM010003727.1:34578-45436 GCA_032468115.1 Grayia smithii
CAGAAGCTGGGACAAGTAACAGGAGCTCACCCCATTACACAGCACTAGGGATTCGAACCACTGAACTGCCGACCTTTAGATCGACAAGCTCAGCGTCTTAGCCACTGAGCCACCGTGTCCCTTTATATAAAGATATAAAGTAGGTGAAATAGCAGAGACGCTGTTGTTTTTTCATACTGAAGGCTATAATGCACAATAAGAAAACTTTAAATGTTAGTTTATATATTCAGGGCAGTCCTCAGAAAACTGGAAACTCATATTAAGTGAGATGATCACTGAAACATAATTTTATTATTTTAGTTCAGTTTCTTTTTGTTTTACAGTTATAAATGAGGGCATTGGTGAGGGCATCAATGTCATAACTGCAAATGGTTGCTGTCAGAGGGAAGTGTGGATTAACTGCAAAAAGAGAAATAGGTAGATAAGGGCTTGTAAAAAAAAAGTAAAGGAGGCCCTGCAGATTTTACTCTATTAGTCATTGCCGATTATAACGGGAGGCATTCATGTCTGTTTCAAGGCCATTGATCCAACACTGTCCAAAGACATTTCCATGGTCATGTGGTCAGCATGACATCATGGAATGCTGTTACCTTCCCAAAGAAGTGGTATCTATTTACCTACTTGCATTTGCATGCTGTTGAATATAGGTTGGCAAGAGCTGGAACCACGATGTTAGCTTTCCAGTTGACAAGCCCAGCACCTTAGCCGCTGGGCCATTGCACTGTCAGATGGGGGCTTCTTTTTAATCTTTAAAAAAATCTTTTTAATATAATAGATCTCAAGCCCCTGTCTTTTGTTCCTCTTTTTATTTATAGACTGGAGCAGGAACAAATGTTATTTTTCTGTTTTTTCAACTCTCGTTTGATTTCTGAACTTTGAATGAACATGCTCAAATTAAGGAGCAGGACGGAAGACACTCTCTCAGTGCTTCAGAAGAAGCTTCTGCTTTGAAAAGCTGAGTTTCACATAAAGGAATCAAATTATAGACTTTTCTTCTTCTTCTTGTGCCATATCTGTCATCAGACGTTGGCGATCATGTTGGCAATCCTATTTCTAGACAACAATCCTTCTCTTGACCACCCTGTTTCCAATATAAAATGCCTTTCAGATTGATCTGGGCTGTTTTAATTGTTTGGGGGATCTACTATTAGTTTTTGGAATTCCAGGATACTCCAGAAGAAAGGAACAGGAGTGACAAGAATTAACTGGCAACAAACTTAGTAAAACCTTTGCATTTTTTTCCCCTAAGTCAGCTAGTGTTTCCTCAACCTTGGCAACTGTAAGATGTGTGAAGAATCCTCTCCCAGAATTCTCCAGCCACCAAGTCTGGAGAGAGAGAGAAAAATCCCTGTTGTGTAAAATATCAGTTGTTCTTCCCTTTATCTCCTCCATGTTGTAGCTTTTTTGTATTCTTGCTTAGGTACATTGTTCCAAGGCAGTTAACGTCCCCTTTCTCTTTGGCAAGGAACAGAGTGGTCCTCAGAGTGCAAAGTTGCTTGAGGATTTGTTTGTTTGTTTTTCAATGTTTTTAATACCTTGTCACTTTGGAAGAAAGCAATAGCATTGAACTAGAAGTGGTCAATGATGGAAGCAAGGGGATATATTCAAATTTCAACTGCAAAATGCAACTGCAAGTCGCTGCTCACACTGTTTTTGGATCACTGGGAAGCTTATCTCATGCCAGAAGCAGATGCACATGCCTAGTAACTTCAAAAATGTTCTGGTTAATGTACAATACAATTAGAACTGATTGAAAACATTGCAAAAATAACCCCAAACCATGGCCAAATAGGCAGTTAAACACCTTTCTTTTCTTGTATTTATAGAATTGTATAGAATACATTGTACACATACTGTGGATTATTTTTTAATTTCAGTTTATAGAAACATTCAGGGCAGCTTTCAAGAATGAAAAAAAATGCAAAATTCAAATTTAGCAAGAACAGTTATTGCAGTTAAAACAAAAATGCATGTGCATTTGCCTGTTAAAATAAAAGAATAATAAATTCCAGTCATCTGGACATGTCTACAATAAGGTACAATAGTACAATTATAATAATAATTTTTAAGAGCTAGAAATATTGGATTCATTTTCTATAGGAACATAATTACCCTGGGCATTCTACCTGAGAATGGAAGGAAAGGGAAGTTTGTGACAACTTACAAGCAGTTTAAATTGGTATTGAAGAAAGGATGAATAAAGGAAGGAAACATTAAGTTTTATGATGCTTTTCCTTTCAAAAGCTACTCAACAAGTTTTCAAAGCACAGAAGATGCTGAATAGTAGTAGTGCTTCCCTTCACATGAAATGTTATTGATAGCCTCTGCTTATATATGTAAATGGTATCAATATCACCATATCTTGGATTGCCATATTATTATAGGATTCCTGGTGCGGAAGCACACAGCTTAATGGTTTGCCATGTGTCCCTTCAGTAGTAAGATTTTATTCTATTGACGTGCCTAGTCATGTTCTTAAAAGCATTTTCTGCTTCAAAATAAATTCCAAAGCCTTTTCATCTTAGATTAGTATCACTAAATATGAATCAAATCAATACAAAGAAGGCAGATTTCAAAAAAAATCATCCAATTGTTGAGGAAACCAGATAGCAAGAGAAAGATGTCCACTAAAGGATTATAAAAAGGTTGTGTTTCTTTCTGTATGAATGTAGTACTTTATCTTTGAAAATATTCTAGATAAATTTGCTTTTATTGTATGGAAATTAACTTCTTTAGAATAATGTAAGATGCAAATACAGAATCAATTGCCTCAGAATGCTGGGTGTGGTCATTAGGATGAATATATGAACACAATGTGCTTTTACAGTATACTGTGTATGATAGATACTGTGTCCCTGGTAATTCCAGTTATAAGTGCATAGAATTGCAATTGTCAGTCACAATTTACACACCTACCAAAAGTCAGACTTAATGCACCTGATATACAGAGCTTCCTCTTCATAAGACTTTACACAGATTATGTATTTCCTCCCTCTGGTTGTAATTCAAGACAACATACTTGTCACTATGTAATATAAGACTCTTAGTCATGATTGTGTTACTTTTAATTGTTCTTATCCTAGTATTCTAGCTTAATGTGGCACTTAAAGCTAATCACACATGCTCAGTTCACCACAAATGCTAAAAGTGCAGCTGGAGAATTTCTAGTTCAGTGTCTCATATGAACATAGCTAAATATTTCTATGTATTGTGAGTTGATTTTTCCCATTTTAACAGTTAACAGTTTAACAGTTCCTTGGATATTCCGATTCATCATGATTTTTGCTATATTCAAAAGAACTGTAGAGGGAATAAAGAATGGCCTTGAAGACAGGATGAAGAGCTGCTACCAAGGCAACAGGCAACCAGGCCAAGAAAATAACTTGAGAACCTATCTCAGACAAATCACTAATACAAATAACAATAAAGTGACAGGGGTGGGTTCTGTTACTGTAACTATAACTATTAAAACTGCTGTATAACTCATCTTTATGGCATTGGTTTCTTAATGATTGGTTTCTTATAGAGCTGACATAAGATTGAAAGGATGGCACAGTGATCTGATGGTTCAAAAAGCAAATTCATTGACTGGTGATTACTGAAATACCTTTATGGATTTGGGGGGAGGGGAAGTTTGTGCCTTCTTGTCAGGATTATTATTTTTTAAAAACTTTTGGAGATTGCCTGGAATAGTCCGTAAAGCAGGGATGTCAAACTCAAGACCCAGGAGCCAGATCTGGCCCATGGGATACTTACATCTGGCTCGCAAGGCCACCCTGGAAACAGTGAAGGACTGGCCCATGGTGCTTCTGCAAGCAAAAACAAAGCTTGGGAGGGCTGCACATGGTCCTCCTGAGCTCTGTTCTCACTGGCAGAGGGTTGCAGGAGGCCCTGGCAGCCGAAAATGGAAGTCAGGAGCCCATTTTTGCTGGCAGAGCACTCAAGCAACCACAGGTGCCCCAGACCCGAATGACGTTGAGCTGGTTGCACCCACCCTAGTCCCCTGAGGTCAAAAACAAACCTGATAAGGGCCTCAATGAAATCGAATTTGACACCCTTGCCCTAGAACTTTTCTGGCTACTTTGTTTGGAAGAGGTCCACTATTATCTCCATCCTAAGCTTGAGAGAGAGTGACTGGCCCAAAGTCACCCAAATGGCTTCATGCCTAAGGTAGGACTAGAACTCAATTTCCTGGTTTCTAGCCAATCTGGTTCTCTACTTATATTACCCATGCAGAAAAGGAAGTAATAGAGAACATGACTCTGTTATGGAAATGAAGCAAATAGAAAAATGGAGAAAGAATAACCAATAAATCCACAATAGTACAAATAATGTAAATTTTTAAAATAGGAATTAGTAATTTCACATATTTCTTTTTAAAAATGTACTTTCTTAGTGATTCCCACTTTTGCCTCCAGTTCACATGGAGTGTAGCAATCATAGCGCATCAAAGAATGTCGAATCCACAGAGATGATACAAAAAGGAAGGAAAAAGAGGAATAGTGAATATTTCAGTATTGCCACCTTGGTAGTGTCTGTATCTGGGGCACTAAACAGTCTCTATGGTGCATTTCCGGTCCACTAATCTGATAAGATTAATGAATAAAGCTTGTATCTCAATTCTTAACTAATTCATCTACCATCTTTTACTTTCACAGGCACACATCATGCCAGCATTCAAAGTCCAGAAATATTCTCTCAGGATTTACATCTAACATCCACATCTAACTTTTAGATTGACAACTCAGACAGTTTTCTTGGCATATCTGGGATACTGACTAAATTATCACCATATGACTGGACAGCTTAAAAGCTTCACTCGTCTGGATGCAGTTTTCTTACATTCTGATCTTTTTTTCCAAATTGACATTCCCCATGTGTTCAGAACAAGCTCCATCAGATGTATTTTTAATGGAAGCTCAATTCTTTATACTGTACATATGGACAATTTTGATGTCTATATGTGCTTGCTGAATAAGTTTGTTTTCATTCCATTTGTTGTTATTTGGCACATCTACAGTATAAAATTACTTATATACTATTGCATTGCCAGTTTCCAGCAGGGGAAGTCTCTAAATTACTGAAATTACTTTTTATAGTGAAATAATGATTTGAAATAATTTAATCTGTGATACATAGCAAACCTCTCTCTATTAGATTCTTGTACAAAAGGCCGTAAAAATGAAAAGTATCTCTGTATTTAAAAGACGTGCCACTGTTGTGTATAATTAAAGAACAGAAATGTATTCTGATTTATCCAAGCCATCTTATAATACTTATATTTCAACTTGCACAGGCCATTTACCTCATATTATTTCAAAAAGACAAGACATAACTATGGAGGAAAAAAAATTAAATTAAGGCAATAAAACAGAACTGGACAATTCTTTTGAAAGAAATTACAAGCTTAAGTATAACCATGAAGTACTGTTTAGCACAATAAGTACTCCATTGAAAGTTCCAAATAATTATTTAGGTTTTTTGTAAAGCAGGAAAGCATTTTTTAGTGAGGAACATATGTGCTTACTATAAAATATAATCAGGTTTCATTACATTTCTGCTCCAAACCATGTTACTCTTTGCTAATGAGATATAATTACCTTCCTTCTACACCATTAGGAAAATCACATTCCAGGCATATCCACACTGCACCCTTAAGCTGTTCCTTCCCATGATGACAGGGGCTGAACTTTAAAGCGGTTTAAGAAACATCTGCCCAGATTGAAATGCTTGAGATTTCATGGTGTTCTATAAATATATAATCAGTAGACGTGTTGCTATGTCCACAATATAATGGAATATAAATCTGAAATATTTTATGTGAAAACCAAACAATTTTTGGAACAATTTACCTCCACTAGCATAGGATTTTTATTTTTTCAAGAAATTGAAGCCTTGTTTGCAGCGTGATAATTTATTCATTTTAATGGTGTGTGTTTTTTCACAGATTGAACTTAAGACCTACCACATTCTAAGCCTGAAATACTCGTGATGAACTGGGTTCCTTTATATGAATGGGCCCCCTCACATTCATATAAAGTCAGCATGGTGATTCATTATTATTCTTATTTAAAAGTTAAGCTAGGTAGCATTCACTCCATTCTGAATGAGTTACTGCTCCATAATTAGGATATTATTGAAAGGATCCTAAACCACAGATAGAAGGTCAAGCAAAAGCATAAAGTATTTTACAGTGCTTTACAGCCTTCCACAGTTCCATAGTTATTGTACTTTGTGTGAAATAGCCATGACACACATTACATTTTTCTAGGCTTGGCCTGAAGTATTCTCTAGGTTAAATAGTTTGTGGACTAATAGAAACCAGAGAAATCAAGATAAATACTAGTGGAATCTTCAACAAATCTATCAATCACCATTTTCCAAATATATATATATATAATAATAATGCTAAGCAATGAATTGAATTGAATTGGAATAAGAGATAGTGAA
The DNA here is from genome assembly GCA_032468115.1 of Grayia smithii. Lineage (NCBI taxonomy): Eukaryota > Metazoa > Chordata > Lepidosauria > Squamata > Grayiidae > Grayia > Grayia smithii. The sequence goes on from JANHFM010003727.1 coordinate 41,029, forward strand.
GTTTTCCAGGTGAAATAAAATGAGGTGAGACTCCTGTTGTTCACATGAGATTGTAAATTAATGTTTTACAATGGCAAGCAATTTCTGTACATCTCAGCCCCAGCGACACAGCATCTTTATCTGCTCAAAATCAGCAACATATTATTTCCTTGTGTTTTAATAAATTGTATATGCTCTTATCACAGGGCACTCATGCTTTGCTCCTAAGGTCCCATTCCAACAGTTCTTCATATGATCAGATAAAAAACTTCAAATGTGGGATATCAACTCATCAGCATTGTTGGAGATATGTCACTAAATGAGTACAAAAGCAAGAAGAAATCCCACCAATTTTGGGGGGTTTTTTTCTATTATTATTTCTGGGAGGAGAGAGAATATAATGTGTGTTTACCCTGTCCTTTAGACTGTTGGTCTGGAGGATAACAACTGAGTGGGTGATTATAATCTCAGTCTTATGGAGACAGAAATTGCTAACATCTGTCTGACTTGTAAATGTTGATAGCCTGTTTAGAAACTAATCTTAGCCTGAAACTTTCAGCCATTTTATTTTCAGACTATATTCTGAATGGATTATTCTGAAACAGTGGGTCATCAACTCACAAAAACCATCCCCTTCCTTCCTTTTCTTTTCTTCTACTGTCAAACTAGAAATATTGTAACACATTAAAATAATAAAATTAATCCACACCAGATATAGTCCATTTTTTGGTAAAATACTAGGTTTGTCAAGATTTGCACCACTACTCCACACTTCTCCCTATATAAAACATGAAATAAATATTGTCATTTGTATCAGATCAAGTCCAGCTGTCCATGGACCTGTCAAGAAATGATATTTTTCTTCAGAGATGGGCAGTTCTTGCCCCAACCCATTTCTTGTAATACCATAAAATTAAAACCACTGAAGTTGAGCTGAACTCCTGGTGAGTACATGGCCATATCCATGTGGGTTTATTGGCAGTAATACGGAGTGGTTTGCTGTTCGCTTCTTCCAAGAAATTTCTGTGGTTTCCCATACTAGTTTATGGTCCTGGTTATTTCCTGATATGGTCTACTACCCATCCAAGAATTCACTAGGTCTAATCCTGCTTAAGTGTTTTGATAGCAGTCAAAATCAATTAGAGGCCACAACATAATCTCCTAGGCTTCACAATAATGTTACATTTTAATAGCAAGTGGCCAAAAAAGATAGGGGGGATGGCCATGAGATTTCATGCCATTTTTGGTGTCAAATAACTTTTAATATACAGTAGGTACAAACCTATATTTGATCTTAGCCTGTGAAAATAAGTGAAATGGTGAAACTTAAAAGAAAACTAGAAGAAATAAATGAATGAGGTTTATTTGACATATGTCAAAACATAGGACATGCCAAGGGGCGTGTTCAGCTTTTGTCTATGCTGGGTTATAAACATCTATTCCTAGCCTAATTATTTTTAAAATCTATATACCCTTAAACTATACTTTGATCTGCAAAAGTATAACAAGACTCTTGTTTATTCTAAAACAATGGGGCAAAACTATATTGATTTTTTTGTTATGATAAAGTGGTTTAATAGTCTTTAAATGGCATCCTTGGTGATTGTTAAATTTATGGGTCAAGTTGTATAGTAACACACAGTTATACATTATATTAGACTGTTGTTATATTACATAGTGCAATTCATTCAGCATACTTTCTCCTGAAATACAGTACTCCTGCATAATGAAACCAAAACAGAACCCCTTTTCAGGATATTTTCTCATCATGATTTATAAACTCAAAGTGTCCTCCCATAGGGAGCCCTAACTAATTTCTGATGCTAGACATCTTTGTTGAGCAGTGTTGCTATGGCTTCTTCAGTAAGTCATATCCTTCCCCACAATAGTCCTTCACTGAGCTTCTTCTCACTTCAGCCACTATATGTTAGTCCCAATAGATAGACCAGACCAGAAAAATCAACCCCAGAATTATATTGCATTGGGATGAGCTTCAGCTCCCTTTACGTAGGCAACAACTTTTGCATATTGCTGCCAAGGTCCCCTCCATTACTCTCTACAGCCTACTACTTATATCACTGGGCAAATCATAATAAAATATCATATATTCAGAAGGAGGAAATTAAAATGGTATTAAATTCAGAAGAAGTTGCTAATGTATTTAGAATCAGATCCCAAATTAGCATTAAGTGGGTCTTGGAGAACTAATAAAGAAAACCTACTAGAAGAATGTGCTGCATAGTAAAAGCAAAAGATGGTCATGATCCTAATTCATGGGAAGAAATAGAGAGGCTGCTGACAACTGAAGCACAGAAATGGGAGAAAACTGCATTGGAAAAAAATAGAGTCTTTGCAGAAATAGAACATACAGTAGACTCTTACAGAAAGCAAGACACCATAAGCAATAAATGAGTTTTCAAAACAAAGAACACTGCCAGGGAAAGTGTGCAGTAGCACAAAGTGAGTTTAGTAGCAAACAGCTGCAGACAAAAATACAAGTTCACTGAAGTTTTTGCACCAGTAAAATATGTATTAGAATTCAACTAAGCATAGCAGAATTTTAAAAACTGCATGTGGAGAGTTATTTAGAGAGTCTTTTTGCATCGTGAGCTGAAAAAGGGGATTTACATGTACCAATCACCAAATTTTTAACAGCCAATAAAAGAAAAATTAGTGTTTAAATTGCAAAAATCCATATGTGGGGTAAAGCAAGCAGACAAAGCAAAACAAATGTTGCAAAGCAGAGTCTTTGAACGGGAAATCCTGATCCATGTTTATATATAAGACTTAAAAATGGAAGGCATGTGTACATTTGCTGTTATGCTGAGGATTCAATTGTACGTGCAAAGGATAAGAGAGAGTGCTGGAAATAGCAAATGCTTTAAATTAAGAAGTGAAAGTAAACATCTTGGAAATAGTAGCCTTTGTTTTGGACCTGCAGTAAAAAAGGACAACAGCCCACAGTACTTATTTAATCAGAAACAAAAGGTAATAGCAATAGCAATAGCACTTAGACTTATATACCGCTTCATAGTGCTTTTACAGCCCTCTCTAAGTGGTTTACGGAGTTAGCATATTGCTCCCAACAATCTGGGTCCTCATTTTACCCACCTCGGAAGGATGGAAGGCTGAGTCAACCTTGAGCCAGTAAGATTCGATCTGTTGAACTGCAGCTAGCAGTCAGATGAAGTAACCTGCAGTACTGCACTCTAACCACTGTGCCACCTCGGCTCAATAGCGATAAAATTAGAAAAAAAGTATTTTGAAAATCTTAAAAAACACAATGAAATTCATATGGCAAGGGAAAAAAGTGAGAATTAATATAATAATGTTACAAGATGCAAAACTTAGATGAGGGTTTGGACTACTAAATTGGGAATTATATTATCAGGCAGCAATGTTATTATGGATGAAAGAATGGATTGTACTAAGAAATACAAGGTTATTGACATTGGAGGGTCATGATCTACAATTGGGTTGGCATGCTTTTCTATGGTATGGGAAGAATAAAATACACAGTTATTTTCAAAGACATTATGTAAGAAATGCTTTATTATCAGTATGGGAGAAAGTTAGAGAAAAACATTATCTGAAAATACCAACATTGCTTTCAACAATGGAAGCATTAATATGGGAAATATTATTAGATATGAAGATATAAAATGAAACAAGAAGAGCAAGGGATTGATATAGTGTGGTATACACAATTGCAAATACCATCGAGATATGAAAGATGCAAAGTTATACGGTTTTTATTTGGAGATGACAGAATTGGATGAGATACTCACAGGAATGGATGAGAGAATGATTAAAAAATTGTATAGCTATTTACTTTCTATTAAATTAGAAGAAGAACAAGTAAAAGGAACAATGATAGCATGGGTAACTTTTTTTGGATATACAGTACAATAGAGTTAGATAAATGACAGCAACTATGGGAAAGAAACTATAAGTTAACAATGGCAACAGCATATAAAGAGAATTTGTATAAAATATTTTTAGATGGCATATGTCACCGGAAAGATTGACAAAAATGTTCAAAGACAAATCAACTAAACGTTGGAAATGTCACCGAACACCGGGATTGTATTATGAAATGTGGTGAACATGTGCAAAAGCGAGAAACTATTGGGCAAGAATTTGGATATGGTTAAAGAAAATGACCCAGCAATATATTGATTTAAAACTGGAGCTGTTTTTGTTGGGTATTTTACTTGAGAAATTTAGTAAAGAAAATGTATATTTGATTATCCATGTAATAACTCTCCTGCGCGAGCTGCACTGGCTACCGGTAGTTCTCCGGATTCGCTTCAATGTGCTGGTTTTAACCTATAAAGCCCTACATGGCATCAGCCCAGGGTACTTGCAGGACCACCTTCTGCCTTTATCCCACCGCCCTGTGCGCTCACATAGGGCTGCGCTCCTCAGG
>JANHFM010003728.1:67862-79688 GCA_032468115.1 Grayia smithii
TTGGACACACAAGGAATTTGTCTTGGTGCATACTCTCTCGGTGTACATAAGAAAAGATACATTCGGCATGAGTCATAAGGTACAAAGGGGAAGAATACATGAGGTAATGTGATGAGAGGAGCATGAGTGAGTGTGCAATGAAATATAGGATGGTCTTTATGGGGTGGACAGGGAGGTAAATGCTGGACTAAAATAGACGTGACCATTTGTTAAATATTGTCATTTCTGAAATTCACACTTATGAGGTTCTTTGCCTGCCTGGAACCTTTTATTTGTTTATTTATTTATTTTGTCAACCAGGTATAAACATGGTTATTAATACATGAAATGGATATGGATAAAAGGGGACAGGGACGGTAGGCAAATTGGTGTGCTTATGCACGCCCCTGGAGGCTTTTTCTTGAAGGCTCATTCTTCTCTGCATATTAGATATACTCATAGACTGAACTCCTGCTACTATCAAGTTTGTAGTAGCAATTAATTTGGCATCTCCGGGATATTTCCCTTTCCCTTTAAATGTGTTTCTATTATTACTAAATTTGCTTATTTTTACTTTGTCTGGTGCTCATCTGCTTATGGTTTATCTTGTTTCACTGAAGCCTGTTATACTAATGATTTATGGAGATGAGAGATTGTAGAGTACCCTTAGCCCACCTAGCCCCAAAGCCCTTCTTCTATAATTGCCAACACTGTCAAGCTTACCTTCTCCCACTGATATGAACTCTGCCTATTATGCCAGGAAAAGAACATGTTGTAGATGCCTATTAATATTATATATATATATATTATATAATATATAATATAAATGAGTTTTATATGATAGACTTCTAAAAGCTACTCTTCCCATTGAAGAGCAACCCTTCAAGAGCAGGTATTGAAGGCTCTTGAGTCAGGACCAGCTGATGCATTTACCTTGAAGACAGTGTGTCCATCCCTCAGGTTAATTATATCTTAGGCAACAACCAAGATGGCCAAGATAGCCTCAGAAAAAATAATTCACAATGGACTTAGAGCATGAAATTCTTGTCTCTGATGTTGGGGAAGTCTCTGGATTTCTGCAATTGTTTAAGAATCCTATTCCATACAGAATCTGCATGATTATTGTTCCTCCATCCTTCCTGATTTGGGCTTAGATTAGCAGTTCTTCTTTCTCCATCCTAACAGCCATGGCTTCCCATTTCCCCCCCCAATTCTTATGGCCATCGTGGTGACAAATTTTCACTTGCAGGGTATTGCCTGTCCACACGCGGACAATTGACTCATTGTTGGAGCATCCTATTTGAAATGGGCAATATATTCTTGATTAGCTACAGACTTCAGAGCAACATCAAGGAAAATCGTTTAATCTCTTCCTAGGTAATACATTTCATTGGATATGAGGAAGGACAGAACTTTTGTCTCATTGACAAGCACACATTTCTGTCAGTGTCTCATGGATACTGTCACACATGCCAGATGCCTACTTGGGCAATCCTTCAATTGCTTGGACATACAGCAACAGCAGTTCCTTTGTCACCTTGTTCACCCTCTTTCATCCATTATAACTGTGATACTTGCACTCTGTCCTGGAGGGGCAGACATGCAGAGAATATAGCTGTATGTCTTATCAAATTATTCTGTATAAAACACTTGCGATCCTCACTGGCTTTCCATGTAGTAGATTAATTTTAATATAGTTATATTTATATGTTAATTTTATATATATATAAAATTTATATAGATATATACATTTATAATATTTATATAATAATTATATATTAACTATGTTAATATAGTTTAGTATAGTTACCTTATGGCTAGCTAACTTCTTTTTTTCTGGTTTCGATCGATTTGTTATATAAATATTTCATGAAATACTTGCTTTAATTTTACTCTCTTATATTTCTGCTCGTACCAAAATGGATCATGTCATTGTTCCTGTTTGTGCTAATGCAGAAGCCATTTGAACTGATGGCTACTTTTGCCATTTGTGGTGAAACCTGGCATTTTTAGTACCTGTAACTTCAGGCAGATAAAGTAGCTGTGCATCCTACGTACAATAGGCACTGAAGCAGAGAGACAAAGTTAGATTTGCACTTTGATATTTCTGTCCTGCTGAAGTCCTTCTGCTTGAATGAAAATATCTCGCTAGTTCCACCCTCACACCAGCTCTTTGATGATGATGGAATGGACTATGCGTGCTTTGGATATCTACAGAATGGTTGCTTGTTGTTTGTATCAACTGATTGCTTTCTGGGGAAACCAACACCCTTTTGTGTGCTTTCAGGGGCTCAGAAAAGTTTAAATTTACTCACTCAGAAACTTTCCAAATGAATTATGGTTGTCATAAGGCTCAGCTATGGTTTAGTTAAGTAACAGTGCCTTCTTGCTGAAGTTACTCTAGGAGAGCAACCGCAGCCACTGAAGCTTTTCTTAATCACATTTCCTTGCCCACACTTGGGAACAACTGTCTGCCTTTATCCAACCCAACCTGCTTGGTCTTCTGTCCTGGATATACGGGAAGGCTTTTCTGTAAACTGCTACCTTCTCCAGATAATAAAGCTGCTATTATGTCTGGCCCATGTGTTAGTCATGGAGACCGTGATAAAGAGCTAATTCTTTATGATTTTGTACTGTGGTTTCTTTAGCGGTCATATCTGAATTTACGTAACCCATCCCCATTTAGTGCTGATGGCATGTATGACACCTATCTGTTTTGAGGATTGCTTTGTTGATCTCAGAAACAAGAGATTAGCAGGAGTCACTTCTATGAGTATGTGTGGTATGCTGAGTGGGATGAATACACCCCACCAGAATCTTTAACTTCTGAAATATTCCCATGAACCATGAATAAGTAATCTCCAGCTACAAGGTAGAGTTTTGATAATATTCAAATGACACTAGAGAGGAAAGAGAGGGATAGGGAGGTAGGGAGTGGGGGAGAGGGAGAGAGAGAGGAGAGAGAGAGAGAGAGAGAGAAATGCAGAAGTAGCAGCTTCAGTGTTCACAATGGTGTATATGGATCAGAGGCCTAGCTAAGTGTTCCTTGCTTTCTTCAAGTCTCTCTGCTTCTTTTCTCTTATTCTAGAGGCCCCTGTGCTGTTCGTATCAAAATCACAGCATCCAGAGAAGGTGCTGGTCCTGGAGGGGAGCAGTGCAGTGCTGTCAGCCATTATCTCCAAGGAGTCATCCATGGTCAACTGGGAAGGACCCCAAGGGAACCTTGTGGCAGGGGAGCACTGCCAGCTACGCAGAGAAGGACGGGTCCACAGCCTCTTGCTGAGTAATGTAGGCAAAGCAGATGCCGGAGAGTACATCTGCCATTCTTCTCATGACCAGCTGCATTTTGAGCTTAGTGTGAAAGGTAAGAGATCTGTGCAGAGGCTGTTCACTGTCCTGGCAGTTCAAGAGGCAATCAGACATGGGCCCTCAGCAATGGCCTTGGGTAGTGTACCATCTTTGGTCTCTGGTAGTGTGCCAAAGGCTGTGCTCCGCAAAGCAGGAGATGGTATTCATACTCAATTTAATTTTTCTTCTTGGTCATCAGTTTGGGAGACTTTCAGAGGCCATGGCTAATGATTTACGAACCGCCCGTGACTCTAGAGCAGGGGTGTCAAACTGGCGGCCCATGAGCCGGATGCATCACATGCAGGCCATGCCCACCCCAGCTCCGCAACGGGGAAAAATGTCACGTTATGTCACATGATGGCAATGTGACACTGCGAGTTTGACACCCGTGATCTAGAGCATCAAGTTAGCATCTTTGTCTTATGGAATACCTTAATAAATATTGTAAAATACAGCCTGCTCAAGATGGATGACCATGGTCAAAAAGGAATGAGTTTTTCTGTTATATTATAACAAGGGTTTTGACCAGGGGTGGGTTCTACTTACCTTTACTACCAGTTCTAAAGGTGCATGCACTCTGTGCGTGATTGGAGCGCGCGGAGCGCGCATTCAGCGTATGCTGAATGGGCGCTCCCACGCATGCGCAGAAGCTTTTTTTGCGAAAAAAAGCTTACTGCGCATGTGCGCGAGTGCGCTCCGCGCAGAAAACAGTAAGTAAGGCCGTGTGGGTGGGCCCAGCTCCCGGTCGCGTAGAACCGGTTCGGTGACGTCACACCATCACCGCTACTAGATTGCGCAAACTGGGCCGAACCAGGAGCAACCCACCACTGGTTTTGACAGACGGGGAACATTCAGGCATGGGATGAGCTATACTGGTTAAAATTTTCCCAGCAATACAATCACAGAAGGAGCCTATCAAATTAAGGATCATGTTATGTCCCTGCTGGACCTTCTGTCTATTTAGCTTGATTGATTATGGAGACAGTAAAGTTTCTACCAGACTGACTGGCTTTGTTTACAAGAGGGGGGCTTGCAATCATGCAGCAAACAAACTTTGTGTGCAGCAGAGAAGCATTAAGGCTAATTTCCCAACCTCTGATGTGTTGGTCAAGCAGTTGGGAAGAAGGGAGGGTTTCCTATTATTTCCTCAGTAGTTCTTTCCATGAAAATGTGTGACTGTGGGTTTTTTTTAAAAATAGCTTGTTATTTACAATAAGGGAACTATTGACGGTTATTAGCCATGAGAGCTAAATAGACCATTTGTGTGTAGAGGCAATATATTCCTGACTGGCTTATGCTTGTGGTCAAGCAATGGGACAGCTGTTTATGAGAGACTTTAGATATGTCTGCCTGGTCACTGTTGAAAATATAATACAGGGTGAAACAAACCCCTGTCTCATTCAGTAAGATAGTTTCAGTTCTGTACTTTACACCAATGTTCAGAGTTCTCTTCTAGGTGCACGTACCTCGACTAATAATTCTGGATTTTCTTCTATGTTTGATGCAGTTAACCTTTCGAGTGACTTCAACTTAATAGTCAAATATGCACTTTGAGTCTCAAAGTCTCAGGTGTATTTGTTGTCATCTTCAGTTAAAAAGATCCCAGGTTGCAGAAGCAGGGAAATACTCTTTCCTGAAACTTCATTGTGCCAGGCAAAATAAATAGATCTAAGCCTGAGAGAAATATAGCCATGGCCCTTGGAGTAATTGACCTTGAAAAGAGGCAGTAGGGACTGTCCTCCTTTTTGTGGATGTCTTTCCTAGCCATGTTTGAGCCAGAATGAACTGTAATCATGGCGTCTAGAAGTTTAGAAAAAGAACAAACTAGGAATGTGAAAATCTGCAAAGCTGGTGAGTTGTGGAATATTTGGGATGCATTGAAGATTTCCAGTCCACTTTAAACCCCCAATAATTTGATTGGGTTCTGCCAGTTGCCAAAATCCGATCCTCCTAACCAAATTATCCTTTACCCAACTCAGAATTGCTGGTGAAGTTTGTTCGGGGTCTCTCAGATGTTACAGCACTGCAAGGTGATACAGTGTTGTTCTGGTGTGAATTGTGCAAAACCAAGGGTGATGTAACATGGCTGAAAGATGGGCAGGAGCTGGAACCCAATGAACATGTGAAGATCGGAGCAGAGGGACGAGAACGTTCCTTGACACTCAACAATGTGAGGACTGAAGACGCTGGCGAATATTCATGTGAAAGCAAAGATGACCGTACTTTGGCTATTCTCACAGTCCAAAGTAAGTTCTTTTTGGAGAAGTTGGAAAGCAGATGCCTTGCATGGAAAAGGTCTAGTTTCAAGTTCTAGTAACTTTAGGCACAACAACACGTGAATATAAAGCACCCTTTGGCCCCACTGATTAAAAAAAAAAGGCAAAAGTTGTATGAACACATCCAGATCACATCAAATGGAAGAAGAACACAATCTTCCTTAATTAGGAAATTGTTCAAGTAATTCTTGTTTCTTGTGTCGTAATAGCATGCACATGCTTCTCAGTCTGCGGTGTAATTCTATTATCCTCTGTGCATTGCTAGGCAGGTGGTCCTTGACTTATGTCCACAATTAACCCAACATTTTTGTTGCTAAGTGAGACATTTATTAAGTCAGTTTTACCCCATTTTACGGCCTTTCTTGCCAGAGTTGTTAAGTGAATCACTGCAGGTGTTAGGTTAGTCACACGGTTAAGTGAATCTGGCTTTCCCCATTGACTTTGCTTGTCAAAAGTTCACAAAAGGTGATCACATGACCCAGGGACCTGCAACCATTATAAACATGAGTCAATTACCAATCATCTGAATGTTGATCACATGACCATAGGGATGCTGCAATGATCGTGTGAAAAATGGTCTTAAGTCACTTTTATTAGTGCTGTTGTAACTTTAAACAGTCACTAAATAAGAAGTTGTAAGTCGAGGACTACCTGTACAGTGGAGCTGATGTCCACAAATAAGCAAAAATTAATGAATGAGATGAAATATAGCAATAGGACGTAGACTTATATACTGCTTTACAGTGCTTTACAGCCCTCTCTAAGCAGTTTGCAGAGTCAACATATTGCCCCCAACAACCTGGGTCCTCATTTTACCCACCTTGGAAAGAGGACTGGCTGAGTCAACCTTGAGCCTGGTGAGATCTGAACTGCCAAATTGCAGGCAGCCAGCAGTCAGCAGAAGTAGCCTGCAGTACTGCATTCTTACCACTGCGCCACCATAGCTCATAATATAGAACAGGGGTGTCAAACTTAAGGCCCGCGGTGCCTCTGCCAGCCAAAAGAGGTTGCAGGCCTCCCGCTTGCAATCCCCCCTCCCCACAGTCTGTTTTTGGCCACCAGGGCCTCCTGCAGCATTCTGCTGGCCAAAAACGGGCTGCATGGGCGCCTCTGCACAGCTCCCCTGGGCCCAGTTTGGCCAGTGAAGTGCTGCAGGAGGCCGTTCAGGCTGAAAATGGGCCTGTGCCCATTTTGGTCAGCAAGAGGTTCAGGAGGCGTCCATCCCGTCTCACCCCACCCAGCCTGTGAAGGAGAACTACCATGCTGATCCGGCCCTTGAAGAAATGCAGTCTGACACCCCTGATATAGAAGGAATGAAGAGTAATGAAGCTAAGCTTCAATACAAAGAGGCAAACCTGGATGTCCTATGGTGATATCATATTGGGTGGACTCTGGGGGTGTGTGTGTGTCTCCTATTGGATTGGTTATATATGTTAGCAAACTTCATGTAAACTGAGATGGCACCTTTTTCTCAGTCCCTAGGTTGGTGGAGATAATTTCTGAGCTGCACAATTTAACCGTGCTGGAAGGGGATGATGCCACCTTCAAAGTGGTGATATGTCCAGATGATGTCACGTTGAATTGGCAGCTGAATGGACAAGATGTAGTGAACAGCGAGCGGTTGACCATAAGCAAGAATGGGTTATGCCATACCCTCACCATACGACAATGCCGCTTAAGTGACACCGGCATAGTCACCGTCCATGCGGAAGGTCTGTCGAATTCAGGCAGACTCAGTGTGCAAGGTAAGAGGAATGGCAACACCATGCATGTTGCTTTTTGATAAATGCAGATACTTGGGCAGAAACACTGTGCATCAGTGATAGTAGTTAATAATTAGCAATTCTAATTAGTCAGAGTTTCAAGGGGGTTATCAGCTAATGCCACGGCTGTGTCCTTTCTTGTCTTCCCAATTCCACGCCAAGAAAATATAAATTCTTTACTCAAAATGATATTTCTGCTTACTTAGTTTGCATAATTTATGCTGCTGCTTTAGTCATGTAGGGAAGATAATAGAATCCCTTTTGGAAATTCTACTTTGACTTTCCCTTCCTCTTTGAAGATTTATCTAGGCACAACGTGTCGAATTTTCAAAACTTTATCTCTATAGCCCTGCAGGTTTCTGAACTTGTATTTTTGACAAATAAAAGCTGGGGTTCTGAGTCTTCTGAAATCTATGTTTGTAAACATGGCAAATTGACCCGGGCCTTGGGAAATGGCTAGATTGCCTTGAATCCTGGCTTGCCTCTCTGTAAAGTGGGAGGGATCATGGCCTGGGAATGCATTCGGGTTAGAGATGTATCAGCTAGTATTCAACCTCTGAGCATTATTTTTGCAGAGGCTCAGGTGCTGTTTGTGCGGACGTTGCATGATTTGGCGGCTGAGGAGGGGCAGGATGTCCGCTTGGAGGTGGAGCTGAGCGTGGAGAGTGCGGAGGTGCAGTGGATGAAGCAAGGCATCTTACTGCAGCAGAACCCAAGATACTCCGTGGAGGTACAAGGGCCAAAAAGGGCTCTTACCATCCATCACATTGAGCTTGCTGACCGAGGCACCTATCGCTGTGAGAGCCTGCATGATCGCACCCAAGCCAGACTGATTGTGGAACGTAGGTCTCATTTCTATCCTGATCTTGATTTCTCTCACAATTATACGTTGTAAATCCTTGAGAGAGGCTCATCTTAGGGTTTCCCCCCCCTCCACTGACATCTCTGCTGAATGTGAGAATTCCTTTAACAATGATTATCCGAATATTACCAGTTGCTTAGGAAGCTCCGCTTGCTTATCGAATTTAACCCTTTCTATAACCCTAAACATTCATGCATCAATTTATCTGATTTGTGTTTCGTTTCCATCCATACTCTATGCTGGAAGGAAAGGTAACAGTATCTGAATACGAGTACTTGCATATTTCTGGGTGTAAAAGTGATTTATGCATGAGTAAAATAACTTGGCATATGAAGATAAGAAATCAATTATTTTAATAAAGTGCATTATTTTACAGATACTTATTTTTAACTAGTAATTTTTAATTGAGTGACTACAATCTCACTTTTGTCCTATCCTTGTGTTTTTGGAATCTGAACTTTAGTAGTTATATACCTAGTGGCCAAGTGCAGTAGAAGATACTGCATAATACTGTTGCTATTTTTTGTTTATCATTTATTTTTTTATACAATGTTCACTTGAGTTAAATATGATTCATGGTGACACGTCCACATTGCTTGCTTGGCAATAGTATGGAAGTAGGCTGCTGGGATTTTTTTTTAAAAAAAATATCCCAGTTTACCCCAGAGTCCTGGGATTTCCTCGTGGTCTCCCATTAAATATTAGCCATGTCCAACCCTGCTTTTAGCTTTTGTGAGATTCATTAAGATTACCCTTGTAAGGAAAAATTATCTCAAATTCTAGTTCAGCTAGTTCATTCTGATAAATGTGCTGAATCCATTCAAAACCTTCCACTCTATTAGCAATACGTGTATGAGGAAGAAGTGAGTATGGAGCAGGGGTGAAATGCTCTGAAGTCTGTTACCAGTTTGCTTCGCGATTTCCTGCTTTCCTGTTTTCTTGTGAATATAAATTGCACAGCACAGCTGATTGTCGCACAGCTGATTGTCGCACAGCTGATTGTCGCACAGCTGATTGTCGCACAGCTGATCGTGGGAACTTTAAAAAACTTTTTAAAGTATTTTTTTACTACCGGTTCCGGTGAACCGGTAGTAAAAAAATGCTTAAAAAGTAAAAAAAAAAAAATTTTTACACGATCAGCTTAAAAAGTAAAAAAAAATAAAAAAGATCGGCTGGGCGACAATCAGCTGTGCCGCAATCATCAGAATTTTTTTAAAACTTTTTTTAGCATTTTTTTTACTATGGGTTCAGACGAACCAGCCCGAACCGGTAGCATTTCACCCCTGGTGTGGAGTCTACCCAAGTAGGTCAGAGAAATGTAAAATTTTCTTGCTAGTGGGAGTCACATGAGAAGTATCCTATGATTCTCTACCTGCTAAATTAAGAGTCTTAATACTATATATACTCTTCCTGGTAACTTGCTTTGATTTGTAAAGAGCAAATAAGTTCCTTTCATGACAAAACTGGATCTATCACAGACTTTTCTTCTTCTCCAGCCCGGAAGGTGACAGTGAAGAAACCGCTATTGGACGTGGAGACATTGGAAAAGGAGACAGTGACATTTGAACTTGAGCTATCTCACCCCAATGTATTGGGGGTCTGGACGCGTGACGGCATCCGTGTGAAGCCTAGTTCCACCTGCCACATGAGTGCCACTGGTTGTGTGCACAGCCTGACTCTGCAAAGGCTCACGCTAGATGACACAGGGACCGTGGCCTTCACTGCTGACACTGTGCGGAGCTGTGCCCGCCTTACGGTCCGAGGTACTGGACCAGTGGAGGGAGGACTGCAGAAAGGCAACCTTGGTGCTGGAAATAAAGTAGGAAAAAGCACTGCCATCATGCCCAGATTGTAACATCCTGAAGAGCATCTAGCTGGCCACTGCAGGAAAGACTAGATGCTCTTTGGGTTAGTCCTATTTTCTAACAGATTTAATATCCAAAACTCAATGTACCTGCAGAGCAGAGCAGTTTTGATAGCAACAGCAGCATCAGGATAAATTAGTGTCTGTCGAACTGAGGATAAGGGATGCAAACTGGTATGGTTTGGCTAAGTATCATCTCTTGAAGACATTTAAGCTTTTTAGTCTTCAAAATAGTGCATCTTCAAGCTACTTGCAACTGTATTTAGAGCTGCGGTGGCGCAGTGGTTAGATTGCAGTATTGCAGGCTAATTCTGCCAACTGCCAGCAATTGAAGTCTCATCTGATGAAGATTGATTCAGCCTTCTATCCTTCCGAGGTCAGTTAAATGAGTTCCTAGATTGTTGGGGGCAATATGCTGACTCTGTAAACCGCTTAGAGAAGGCTGTGAAGCACTGTGAAGTGGTATATAAGTCTAAGTACTATTGCTGTTGCTATCTCTGTCCTTGCAGAGCCACCAATTACAATGCTGCGCTTGCCCCAGGACTTGGGAATTCCTGAGACAGGCTCAGCTACCTTTGAGTGTGAGCTGTCCCGACCCCTGGCTGAGGTGAAGTGGTACAAGGTGAGGGTATTACCTCTTATCAGTGTCCCCACTTCCTTGATCTTCTCTATAACTGCAAGAACGGGCTGTCCTGAAAAGTCCTCCTGATTTATTCAAGGGAACATTCTTGATTAATATGATCTCTATGTTCCCTCACTCCCCTCTGTCTCCTCAGAACCACCTGAGAGCTGCCCTTTCTCCACCTTTCCTTTCTCAGATCTAAAACAGACCCTCTTCTCTATGTTTTTAATTCTCATAGGATGGCAAGGAGATCCAGGTGAGCCCCAACTGCCGCATATATTCAGTGGGGCGTCGGCGTCTCCTGCAGCTCAATCATTGCAGCCTTGAAGATGCTGGGGAATATATGTGTGATGCCGGTGACTGTCGGGCTTCTGCCAAACTGAGAGTCTTTGGTATGAATGACTTGGGCTATGGATGAGAACAGAAATGGAGGGGGGGGGGAGGCTTAGAATGGAGCTCCCCATACAAAGCATCCTCACTTGTCACATTCTGGATGAGGGCCCCTTTTGCTTCCTCACTTTCCTGACTTTTGCCTCTGGTGGCCTGGAGCAGACTGGTAAACATCCAATGCACAGTGCACTGTAGTGAGTCAGAATTTTCTTTAGACTTGCAAGGCTTATACAGAAAGCTAGATGGGGAATGAGAGCCAATGAATATTTAAGTGGGTTTTAGAAGAGACACGTAATGCATGGTTACTAGCCCACTCACTAGATAGCATTTCCATGTATATGCCTGAAATGGCAACTTCATGACCAATAAAAAGGAACACAGCTTCCTGGAAACATCTGCCTGGCCATTCTTGGAAACAGACTGTGAAATAAGGTGTCAGCATTCCAGAAAACCCTTCGCTGAAGAAAAACTCTGAAGCAACCATCTCTCAAAGTTTTCATTTATTCGGACAAGTAAATTGGTACCTCTGGGAAAACCCGAATCTGAGAGTTCCGGGTTTTCCCTCAGGATATCAAAACCCCCCAAACCTTCTCCTCCCTCCTCAGTTGATCACATGCTCCAATCACCTTCTATGCCATCTCGACACCACTCCTTCTCCAGATGCAGGATCGGCCTGACCTTGACCATTGGGAGGAATGCTATTATGTCTAATATCCCCCTCT
>JANHFM010003729.1:23094-34126 GCA_032468115.1 Grayia smithii
AAAAAAATTCTTTCAAAAATACTTGCGATTAGAAAAATCCCTCTTGTTCCGTTTGCATCCTAAGTATATCCTTTTTTAATCATCTTGAAGCTGCAACAGTTGGCTCCGGTGCCTAGACCTGCAAGATGCAGGCAAGCACTGCTGCTTGGAGCCATTTTCCCAGGGTCTGAGGAATTGCCGACCACAGCTGGAATGCTCGCTGACCCCCCCTTCGCCCGGGGGGTCAGCATATTGCCAGTGTGGGCAGCCGCTGAACACCGCCCCCCCGACAAAACAAGCAGCGGTGCTAGCAGCCCTCAAAAGGGGCTGTCGTCGGCACCAGAAGTCAAGCCGGAAGTCGAAGTCCACACTTCTTAAAGTCACCAAGGTTGAGAAACACTGCCCTTGAAAACTAAGTTGATCACCTCTCTAATATTTTCTATCAACAGTATAAATATCTGTTACTCAAAGAGATTCCAAAACATTATCTGCAAATAATTCTATCTTCTGCTTGCTTTATAATATTCCATTTTTTATTTTTAGAACTTTGTCTTCTATCTTTTAAACATTTTGCATGCAACAGATGTCTAAGAATCTGTTTGTATATTCATATGTTTGTATGTTTGTGCAGAACATATACACACATATGCATATATGCTACAATATTTTTTAATTATATACAAAAGCAACATTTAAAGATGGGAATGTGAGAATCATAAGTGAAGAGACAAGAAAGTAGCAGCTTTGTATTACTTATTATTAATTATTTATTACAATAATTCTTGCTTTCCAAGTATTGTAATATATTCAAGACATTAAGCATGACTGCTCCAGGGAAGAAATGGAGGACTAAAGATGTCATTAAAAATGGTGCCAATGACCATGATTAAGTGAAGATCCAGAGAGTAGAATAGCTTTTCAATAATTCTTCCAATAATAATCCAGGGGACATGGTGGCTCAGTGGCTAAGATGCTGTACTTGTAGATCAGAAGGTTGGTAGTTCAGCAGTTTGAATCCCTAGCACCGTAAGGGGGTGAGCTCCTGTTACTTGTCCCAACTTCTGCCAACCTAGCAGTTTGAAAACACATAAAAAATGCAGGTAGAAAAATAGGGACCACTTTGTTGGGAAGGTAACAGCATTCAGTGAGCCTTTGGCTTTTAGTCATGCCAGCCACATGACCACGGAGATGTCTTTGATCAGCACTGGCTCTTTAGTTTAGAAACAGAGATGAGCAACACCCCTAGACCCAGAAATGACTAGCACTCATGTTTAGGTACCTTTACCTTTACCTAATTCTTTCCAGGCAAGGAGAGGACTTGAATTTTTCCATGGGTTCCTTGTTCCTTAAAAGGTGAATGCAAGAACAGTCACTCCTGCAAGTTCAGAGGTCTGGGAGAAAAGAGAGTAGAACTAAGTTTCTTTTCTAACAACTTTTGAAAGCTTCTTTTTCTAGTCACTTTGGAAATTTCTCCTTAATTGTTTTTCAGCTATTAGAAACCTTTGGACTAACATGTTTTACAGCACTGGCTGAGTTTTCTTCAGTCCTTTGTGAAGTGGAATTTAGTCTGGATTCCTAAGAGGAGGGACTGCTTTCCAGAAGTTAAATAGGCAGTGAAGCTTGGAAAGTTTGGTCAATAAGAAGAGAGTTAAAATGCCTCCTCCCTAGCTGTTCCAGTATATCTGTAGTTATGCAAATAGCTGCTTAAATCTGGCAAGTTTCTGTCTGTAGGTAAAGAACAATAAAGGAAGTAATTATCTGTGTTGTTATTGGTTCTTGGGTTCTCACATTAAGGAACTTTTAATTACAAGTTTAAAACTTTTCTTTAAAATAAACAGCAAGAGTGATAAACCTTTGATTTTAAAAAAATGAAGTAAGATTTTGGAATTAATTAATTTGACTTTAGAAATCATAATGAGATAAGACTTTAAAAATCAGAACCAAAGGGAACTATAGATTACATTAAAGAAGAAATCAAATGTGACTTACTAATACTGAATAAAGCAAAATATTTTAACATTGGACATACTGAAGAATATTTTTGAACAATAAACCTTAACAGCATCTGCCTCTATAGTCTTGTCTAAATGCTGTTACGAAAGAGGATCAAATCCTACATGAGAAGATTGAGACTGGCTTGGAAGTGGTTTTAGAAATGGCAGCTACAAGAATGACATGGAAAAAGAGGTTACACTGATGCATTGATAATTAAAAGGGATATACAAACAACAAACCAAGAAAGTGACCTGGGTAACTTTCCTATATTGGATTCATGAAAGAGGCTTGTGAGAGTTTTAAAGAATTTTATGTGAAATGACAAAAAAAAATGAAAAGATAAAGTTCTGACATTATTTGAAGGGACTAAGGATCGATGCCTGTCTCGGTTTAAGGAAAGCTATGAGAATGACTTTCAGGACTGCCCAGATAGAATTTGTTTTGAAAAGATTGAAAAAATTGTTTTGAAATTATTTATGATGAAATACTGGAGAACTCCCTCATAACTCCACTCTGTAAAGAAAAATAAGGTGAGCTTCATTTTAAGAAGATGCAATGCTGTAGGACATAAGTAACTGCCGGGGGGGGGGTGTACCACCATTTGAGTAGAACATTTAGTTGCACAACTGCCTTAACTCTTTAATGTTGGATTAATCAGCTGCAAAATAATACAAATAAGGTACTAAAATATTGTTAAATAGGTACTTGCTCAATAGAGTAAGTGCCTGATTTTTAATGTCTGGGGAGATTCTGACCCAAGACCATAGTATTTGATTTAGTATTTGATTTAGAAAATCATCTGATTTTCTTTTTACTTTTGAGCTAAATAAAACAGCCATCTGTGAAGAACAACTGATGTAGTGGAAAGTAAGATTAGATCGTTGGCACCGAAGATAACAGATAGGTTCCCTGTCAGTGATTTTGAGCGGGAAGAACTTGGCATCCTTCAAGATGAAAATAATACTGTTAATGAAAAGATTTAATAAGAGTGGAAAGCTAGAATGCTTCCCTGTTTAACACCCTTCGTAGAAATAATTGAGTCAGAAGGCTTTTTGTATAATATCTGACTTGAAAGCCGATATTTATGTGAAGTCTCATTACTAAATTCAACATCCTGATATCAAAACCTAATATTTTGAATCTGAGCCATTGTTAGTTTTGACCTAAAGAATCATAGACTGAACAGAATTCCATGCTTGCAAAATAGTTTTCTTCTGGTGATGTTAAGGTACTAACCAATAAATTCTTAGAGCTGTAAAATATTGAGTAAGGCTCAAGTCCCTTCCAGATTTTTGACTACTCAAACTTCATGTGATTGAACAAATGAAGTATATATTTAGAAAACATTCCTACTGCTTTTCTGAGGGGACTTATTTGTGCATGCAAATATACACTGATTCGATAGCTCTCTAGTTTAAAAAAGGGATATCTGATGTTTCCACACAAATTGATTTCAGTACCATTGGAAATAAGAAAAAATGTCCCTTTGTATGCAATAGCACTTACGCTAATATATCACTTCACAGTGCTTTTACAGTCTTCTCTAAGCCGTTTTACAGAGTCAGCATATTGCCCCCAACAATCTGGGTTCTCATTTTATCGACCTCAGAAAGATGAACTTTGAGGCTGGTGAGATTCGATCTTCCAAGTTGCAGGCAGCTGGCAGTTAGCAGAAGTAGCCTGCAATACTGCCTTCTAACCACTGTACCACCACAGCTTTAGAGCAGAATTTAGAGCACCACAGAATTAGAGCAGAATACGAATGGAATATTTAAAATATATCATGACCTCTTCTCTGCAGTCAGTCTTGACAAAATTATATCCAAAGGCTGCTACAAGAAATTTTTTTATATCCAGGTGTCTCTGCCTTTGACATCTAAAAGATATTTCACATTATCTTTTTCATTGTCCAGCTTAAGCTATGGCCTGCTCCAACTAATTGGATCCTCTCCTTCTAATGAAAGCACAATGGCCAGATAACTGTAAGCTTGAACTTTTACGGGAAAACCAGATTCTCTGGTATTTAGTTGCATTTGCCTATGAAGCAGCTGAGCGACATAAACCATTTCCTCCCCTCTGTAAATCTAACTTTACTTGATTTTAATTGCAACTTGTTTTTAGTTATTCTTAGTGGGTTCTTTTTTAATCCTTATAGGTTGAATTTGCTCATTAATCACATTTTCATTTTTTATTGTATAACTAATAAGTAAGTAAAAAATCACATTGTTATATCTGATGATTGCAATAATTAAATGCTAATAAGAAACTAAATATATGCACAGATATTCAACATGAAATGAGGTCATCTACAGGAATCAAAGGAAAGAAAAAAGAGGATTAATAATGTTTTAATTAACTATTTTCATTTCATAGTTTTAAAATTGCCTTGTGAGGTCATAGTTCAAAAAACCAGGGATCATTAACATCTCTATCAAGACCAAAATTATTAATATTTTAATCAGTAATAGTGTGAGATTCTTTGATGTTTTGTTGTCATAGAAAACTCTAGAAAGGGCATTCTGTAAATTTTATAAAGGTTTCTAGGCTTTAAAAACTTTCATCTTAGTTATTCAAATTTCTGTCCTGGGTACTTTCTCTGGATTCAAAACTTTCATTAAGAATTGTGAGCAACTGATAACCTAAATTATGATAATGGTTGAGATGATAAATTTAAGGAATAAAAAGAAGACAAAAGGAGGAATCTAAATACCCTAACCAGTTAATACGATGTAACTCCTTGTACTTAAGAGTGAGATTATGATAGATGAAAAAATATTATTTCTGTCTAAATGCATTCACTCATATTCATATTATAATCTTTAAAGCCATATCATTGGCAGCCAAAAGACACATTATCTATGCCATTTATCCTTGCTCTTCTGTAATTATTTTTTATTGATTTTCTTCCCCATGGCTGATCATATCATCCAGCATGTCAGTAGTTCTAAAGCAGCAAATGCTTCCTTTATTCTCTGATATAAATATCACAATCACCAGTAAACATGTCTGTAATTTTCCTTCCAGCCTTCTTGCTGTTAGTTGCAAAGTTGTGTCTGACCCATTGAGACCTCATGGACAACGTTCTTCCTGGCCTTCCTGGCCTCTAACATCCTCTGGAGTCCATTTAAGCTCACACCTGCTGCTTCAGTGACTTCATCCAGCCACCTCATTCTCTGTCGTCCCCTTCTTCTTTTGCCCTCAATCTTTCCCAGCATTAGGCTCTTCTCCAGTGAGTCCTTCCTTCTTATTAGGTGACAAAAATATGTACAGATGGCCAAAGTGCCAGGGCTAGGACAGATCTATGATTACCCTATGGTCTTATTAATAAACAAAAGGATTTGACCCGAGTAATATTATTTTCTAACCACACAGAGTGCAATTAAACAATAAGAACCATTGCCATAACTTATAAAAAGAAAAAAAATTGTCAAATAATGTCAGTATTTTTATTAATAACTATTCCAAATTCTATTATACTTTTTCTTTAATTAAAGAAAAACAAAATACTTTTTCTTCTCCATTCCAAATAAATGCTTTTCTTGCTGCAATTTCTCAAAAGCAATGTTGAAAGAACATGAGTGGAAATCCTTGGGAAAATAAATTCAAGGTCCTTGAAATAAAAAAAAAAAAAAACCAAACATTTTTTTTATTGAAAGTCAGCTGTTTTCAGCCAATTGTCTCATTTTTTAATATTTGGTTCGGACTTTGCCATTCTTTAGTAGCAATAAGGCGCTTGACCTGCAGTTTGTTATAGATTTGATGTCCTTGAGATGTGTATTAAAGTCTAAAATTCTGCATTTCATAATGTTATCCATGAATATATGCATGAAATCAGGCATACATTTCTGGCTTAAAAGGAGCAAGCGGCATTAACAGGAATGTGGATGTAGGTGATCCATAGCTATTGCTTAATTGATCTTTGAACAAGCCTTCAAAGTCTCTCACCAAAGACTCCTAAGCAAACTTTAGAAGTCAGGAGATTAAAACAGATTACTTCTATGCATTGGTAATAGAAATCCAAGAATACAAATAAACTGAGGGATGTAAACATTTCGATTTACTAAAGAACTCTATTGAACCTTGTTCATAAACAATCTTGAGTTGGAAAGAATGGGAAAGATGGCCAAATTTGCTGAGAATATCTGATTGTATAGGGCATGTGAACCAAAAGGACAATGAAAAGTTTGAAAGAAACTTTTCTTTAAGGGCAAGAGTAAAATAGTGTAGAGGGGTGGGTTTTTTTTCAAAAAATCTTATCTCGCAATCTGAAAATAACAGTGGCTGACCCAAAAGGGGGATTTCTTATAGGATAAATAGATATTGATTACATCTGGCACCAATTATTATTAAGTACTTTATTGTATTTTGGTACTCCGCTTCATATCTGCTATTTCTCTGATGTGCAATTATTTTGGGCCTAACCAGAAAAATAATTTGAAGAAATATCCTGATCCATGAACTTTTTCTGATACAGCATTTTAAAGATTTTACTGTTCATTAGCTTCAGCGGTGAATCAAAATGATTTTGTGCATCTAAGGCAATAAATGATCAAAATGATATACATTGTAAGTGGTAATCCAGTGATGGAGTTCAATATCTGGAGGTAAAGCTCAACTTTATTCAGCCACAAACAGGTGAATAGTCGTCTCTGAAGCACAGTTCAGATTTTCACTTGTTTTCACTAAAGCTGAGAGGAACAAAACCCTGGAGAATTTTTCAACTTCGCACTATGTGTAGAAGTGTCCAAGTGTTCTCTCGATCTCTCTCCATCTTCATCTTCATCATCTTCATCATCTCCATCTATTAAAAGATTTTTTTTTCTTAAATAACTCTCTGAGTTCATCAGGTAAATCTTTATCAAACTTCACAACGTACCCAAGGGAAAGACTGATACAAAAACAAATCCTACATGACAGATGTCTTTCAGCTTCATATAATATTCTTATGAGAATCCAGACATAGTTGTGATGAGTAAGAAACAGGAATATAAAAGCCTTGGGATCATTAATCAGTTCTGAGTGAAGAATTCATTCATTCTCCTTTTTTTTAAAAAAAGCTGAAAATAGCTTTCACTATCATAACTAAGAAGAATCTTATTTTAAAAGAGGTTGCGTGACTTGCATTCGTTCCATTGTCTATATAAACACCAAATAATTAATAGAATAAAATGTCACAGAGGAACATTAACAAAATGATTACATTGTTTTAAAAAGAAGGCATCCTGAAAAACAAAGGCCATGAAGACCAATGGGAATTACTTTTTTTTCCCGAGTAAGCCCATTAGAACTGCAGTATTGTTGATATATTATGTATTTGTTTCATATATTGTAGTTCAATTACCAAACTGAATGAGAAAAAAAATTGACATATTTTCATGACACGTTGACAAGTCTGCTGTAAAACAAGACTTTAAAATAAAGGAGAGTGCTTATTTATAACTTTTCAGAACTATTGTAACTGCACTAAAATGTATTGCCAACATTCAATTTTTATGTAAAAGACTTATTTTATATTCATGAATATAATTTAAACGTTGAGCATAGTTTGACATTAATCAATGGCACTTTAATAACAGACATTTATAATGGCAACTCTTCTATTATATTGGTTCCCTTCTTGGCTTCATAATTCTCTCCTTACTTTGATAGGATCCAACCATAGATTTTAAAGAAGTGTCAAGCTGGAGTGGAAGAGTATATTCAACAGAAATTAAGACTGGAGGTGAGATAAATAAAAAGTCAGGCTAAATTTCTTTTACAATTTATACAATGTTAACTTGATGTAGGTCCTAGTACAGAAGGCAAGGAGTTTTACTTTTTCATTACACCCATTGTAAACCTATAAATTCCTCTTTAGGGGTATGGTCTACTCTAAACAAAACAGCCAACTACAATTCTTCTTTTGAAGGGCTCCATTGTTGCAATCAAGTCCAGTTCTAGATTAGAGCCAAATATGCAACCATGACTTAATTGACTATCAAGGTATCATTGGTTCCCAGCGACCACATAGACAGAATTTCTCCATGAGAATCTATTACTGACCTGTTTTTTCAAGTCTCCCAATGGTGCGCTCATTGCCACCTTAACTGAGTTCATCCATTTGCTGCTCATCGTCCTCTTCTCCTTCTTGCACCTTTCCGGGCATTAGAACCTTTTCCTGAGACCTGGTTCTTTGCATAATAGGTCCAAAGTAGCTTGCTCAATGTCTCAAGTGAGAACTCTAGATTGATTTGTTTGATGATTCATTGAGGTTTCTTTTTTTTTTTTAAACTGTCCATGGTATTTTCAAGAGTCTTCTTTGACACCAGAGTTCAAAGGCACCAATAATTCTTCCTATCTTGATTGGAGGATGCCAAAATGGAAAAGATTTCTGATAAACAGCATAAAAAAGCAAAAAGCCATAGGAACACACTCTGTCAGCCAGAACAGCCACTTAATGGCTAAATATAATTAAAAACAACTATAACAAGAGGACACTTTCTGGAAATTCCTAACAATATTTACAGATGAACCAAATCATAAGGGGCATCAGACCATGACCATGTCTAGGGTGCCAAAATATCTACAGCCAGCTCTGGTTGCAATTACCAAGGAAGGTAGCACCCTTATAACTATAGAAGATAAACTGTTGGCTAGAAATTTGTGGCGCGCACACTTTGCATATAGAAACTTGCAGGTATGTTTTAAGCCAGCAAATCTGAGATGCAAAAAAATCAAAAGGCTACTCAGTCACAACCAAGAGATACAGAACTTGCAGGCTGTTGGCTCCCATATATTTTTCAGTCCAGCACTGACATTTGTTCTTGGCTCTAGATTCAATTGCAGGAGTGGCTGGGAAGGTTCTTTTTTGTTTTCCTGCAGAACCAATGCCAACCTTTCTTACTACATCTGTACTAGATGGGCTATTGGCTAGTCTTTTGATAAGTTATCTCATTTTTTAAATTAACATATTCATGACATTTGTTTCATTGTAATCAGGACACATTCTTCCATACTTTTAGCTCTTGTGTTTGGAAAAATTTATACGTTTCTTTTTTGAAAAAAATCTCTATTCCAATAATTTCATCCCATCTGGAAATTTACATAGTTTTACATTCGTAAGAGAGAAATACATGATGAGCATATTACATATGCCACAGGTCTTTCAGAAAACAAGTTTCAGCAGTGCTAGTATATGGAATTTTTGAAAAACGAGTAACAAAGATACAGCACAGATAAATCTGTTCCATAAAGGCAATATTGTCCATAGAAAATTAAACTAATAAACAAGAGAAGGCTAGAGATTACAATGTCAATAAACAGAATAACAGGAAGAAAATAAACACCTTTTGCTTTTATTGCTGTTTTCCCAGTGTCCTAATGTGTTCAATTTCACATCAATATACAGTTGAAGGAAAGTTTTTCTTAAGTTGGAGTCTGGGTCAGCTTCCCAGAAATCCCCTCTGCTAAGATCAAATTCCAACTTGTGCACTAGGGGATGGAACCACCATTGCTATTGCCTATGGTAGCCCTGATATGGCTTTGCTGTGGAGCCATGTGGAATCATGACACAAAGATGGAGAATATCCCACTTTCTTTATGGGAGAGATTCATCAAGGGAAGAGAGAAGCCACAAGACATCACTTTTCTGGAGAATTATAAAATTTGAAACAAGTACCTTTTTGAGTTTGGAGCTTTGTTTGTTAAAGGTATGAAAAGAACTGAAAAGTGTTAAGAGTAATTGTAGTAATATTACAGTAACCTAGTAATTGTAGTAGTATTATTAGGTGAGAAAGAATTTATTATTGGCGGAAGAGAAGAGGAGAAGAGAAGAGAAGAGAAGAGACGAGATGAGTCGAGAAGAGAAGACAAGAGAAGAGAAGAGAAAATACTCTTTAGCCAAGTGTGATTGGACATACAAGGAATTTTTTTCCAGTACAGAAGCTCTCAGTGTACATACAAACCACAAAGTAATATAAATTATATAATCATAAGATACCAGTAAGGTAAAGTAGTAGAAAAACCATATACAGTATACTACATTATATAAATATTACACTATATAAATATACTGGTATCTATATCTAGTATATAGGTATTAGAAAAGATAATATACATGATTTAACTTCACTTTATTACTTTCATCTAATTCTTAGGCCTGGGGTTAATATGTTAACAAGGCCCCTATTATGTCTCTCTGTGAACACAGAGTTATTATAGCTGTTTTTTGTCCAGGCTGTTTTTGCTGTGTGGTTGTATTTTAAGGGTTTTAAATTATATACTGGATGTTGCAAACCACACAGAGTTTTGTGGGGTGGGATGGATATAACATATCTGATAAATAAACAGTGACAACAATTGTTCATTCTTGGTTGCAGCACTTGCCCTCTGGAATAGCATT
This sequence comes from Grayia smithii, assembly GCA_032468115.1. NCBI lineage: Eukaryota > Metazoa > Chordata > Lepidosauria > Squamata > Grayiidae > Grayia > Grayia smithii. The sequence goes on from JANHFM010003729.1 coordinate 33,449, forward strand.
CTTCCTGAGATCTGTATGGCTTCCACTCGGATGATTTTTTTTTTTTAAAAAAAAGCGCTGAAAATGTGGCTGTTCCAATAGGCCTTAAGGTAAGGTAGTACTGAAATCTTGTTGTGGACTTAACATTTTTAAGAGACAATGTTTTCTAGACTAGAAGAAAAGCTTCTTCACACTTCCTCTATATAATCCACTTGTCTACAAAATGTTCATGGTTTGGGTCCCCAGAAACGATTGCATTAGGAAGAAAATTAGCAGAACATAAGCATTGCTTTGCTGGATCAGACTTATCTAGTCCAACACTCTGTTCTCATAGTGGTCCATAATTACACAGGAAAGCCCACTAGTTTCCATAAGAGACAGAGGCAGTCACATTGCCATCAAAGCTAATAGCCATTCATCTCCGTTTCTTCCATGAAATGGTCTAACCTTTAGCTTCCTAAATCTTTTTGTTATCACAGTTTCCCAAAGAATCCAAGCACCAAAATAAACACAAATGAACAATAAAAACAAGATAATTTTTATTGTCACTTTTTCTGTGATGGCACACATTAAAAAAATGAAATTCTGATGCCCACTCTCAAAAGACACTCTCTCCCTCTCCCTCCCTCTCTCTCTCTCTCTCTCTCTCTCTCTCTCTCTCTCTCTCTCTCACTCAACACAGTCCATTTTGAATAAATA
>JANHFM010003729.1:103006-113938 GCA_032468115.1 Grayia smithii
TATTCTATTCTATTCTATTCTATTCTATTCTATTCTATTCTATTCTATTCTATTCTATTCTATTCTATTCTACCTCTCCATCAAGGTTGCACCATGGAGACCTTCAGATGCCTACATAGATAATTAGAGAGTATCTATTTAACTCTTCCCACCACCACCCCAGGGCCCCAAGAGTACCTTCCCAATCTGGAGGAACTGAACCTACAACTCCAGAAATAACCAGCCATGATGGCCAGGGGTTGATGTAGTAGGGAAGACCTTCCTGATGTTCTTGGCAATCCCAGTGCCTGAAGATAATCTCAAGGAAGTTTAAGGCCTGAAAAGTTGTGGTTGTAATAGCATTGTTTAATATAGAAAGCTAGCCAAGAGCCTGGGAACGTATCGAAGTCCACAGCCAGGGGGAAAAAAAAAAGATGTTTTGAAAATGCAGATGTGGAGAAATGTTAGATGGGCTTCATCAAACATCTGCCACAATGAGTATTAGGTTCTGAGGGCAGAGGAGAACTTTTCTACTTTAGAGCAACTTAAGGAGGGAGGGTGGAAAGAAGGAAGAAGGAAAGGTGAGTACGAGGGAGGGAAGAAGGAAGGAAGAAAGATGAGGAGGAATGAAGGAAGGAAAAAGGGAAAGTGGGAAGGAAGGAGAGGAAGGAAGAAGAATGGAAGGTGAGAAGGAAGGATGGAAGGAGAGGAGGGAGGAGAGGAGGGAGGAAGGAAGAAGGAAGGAAGAGGAAGGAAGAAAGGAAGGAAGGAAGAAGGGAAGATTTAAGGGAGAGAGGAAGAAAGAAGAGAAAGTGGAATGGAAGGAAGGAAGGAAGGAAGGAAGGAAGGAAGGAAGGAAGGAAGGAAGGAAGGAAAATGTAAGGCTCCTCCTAGACCAAAAATCTTGTCAGATCTAAGAGGCCATCTGCACTCTCTCTCTCTCTTTTTCCTTTTTTCCAATTCTAGAAACACGAATGCAGTGTCAATCTTGCCATCAAGCAGGAATTCCTGGGCATGTCCCTGAATGCAGGATCTTGCAGGTACTAAACCTTCAGGTACTAAACAGGTCACTCCCACCCAAAATCAAACTGAGAGGGGGGAATGGAGGAACTAACAGCTGGGAAAACAGAGGGGAAGGCTTGAATGGAAGGGAGAATCGAAGAGCTGATCTTTAGGTTTTTCATTTTTGGGGATAAAGAATAAGACCTCCGTTCCTTCCGTCATGATCTGAAGACCTGGCTTTTGACTCAGATCTGCTGATGTGATCCGGTCTTTTAACTTCTTTCTGTTTTTAATTGTTTTTTAACCTAAATTATTTTAATTATTATATTGTGTATTATCTTTTTAATGTTTTGTGAGCCACCCCGAGTCCCTCGGGAGAAGGGCGGCATATAAATATGAAAAATAAATAAATAAATAAATGGAGGGAACATTTTTTTCATCTTTTGGGGTTATGTAATAAATCTACAAAATATTGGAATCAACTATGTATTTGCAAAAGATTTTAGAAATAAATGTACAGTTGAAACCAGACGTTTTCCTTTTAGACTTAATGGACAAAGAAATGAAGACATCTTTTAGATCTTTGTTTTGCGATACGATAGTGGCAGTAAGATTTTTATTTAATTCAAAGGTAGAAGACTTTATAAATACCTAGAATAGAAGAATGGATGGTGAAACTGGTGGAATTGGCAGAGACAGTAAAGTTGATGAAATAAAACACTGACAAATTTTATTACTACTTGGAAACCATTTTTTTATTATTTGTGAAAAATTGATTTTGGGATTTTATGATTAGAATTATATGGGATTACGGAAATAATGAAGAAAAACGCTAATATTTTTTACTTATATCTGTATCAAATAAAGTTGGGAGTTATTCTTTTTTATTATTCTTTTTTCTTTCTTTTTGTACTTTCACTTTTTTATTTTCTGACATTTTCCTTCATTTAATTTTTTAGGGATTTTTTGGTTTACTTCTGTAATTCTTAGGTCAATAAATTTACACTTTTGCAATAAGAGAAGAGATACAAAAGCTGTATTGGACAAGTAAACAGAGTTAATATAGTTTTAAGTAAGCAAAAAGAAAGAAAGATAAAGAAAGACAGACAGACAGTCAAACAGACAAACAGACATCCTTCTCCTCCTTAGGTTATTATTACAAAGCTCCCTCCATTTTGCATCCATTTTGCAATATTCTAAACTCTCCAAAAAATATGAAGTAGACATCTGGCCACCAAAAGCTTGTCCCTCAGTAACATAAGGCAACAATTCCTTCTTTTGCTCTCTCTTCACACAAATGTTGTAGTTTCTCTACAAGGGAAAACATTTACTGCATAGAGGGAACCCAGCATCTATATAGCAGTCACAGAAATGGACTCCCCATATTATTTTGACAAATGACATTGATTCCTTCAATCTGTTCATACCCAAGGTTTGTTACTCACACCCAGAGTATGCCTGTCCCTTGGGATTTCACTTCATAAAAGTAATAACACCTGAGTAGGTGGCATACAAATGAATTATTACTTGGAGCTCAACTTCAGAAAATTGAACAATCCATAACATAGCAGCATTCTCTTCTATTCAGCCAATGTTTATTTATTCATATGAAGTTGGAAGCCTGTTCTACACTTTCACTGAAAAGCCTAAGAAAGCTTTCTCTCTTTTGAACTGGAATACATAAATATTGTGATTACCTTCGTTATGGCTTGTTATCTAAAGTTACTATTTTATTCTCTTTTGCTCCATGAGTTTCTCCAGCAGTTCTTAGCAGAAAGAAAAAGAAAAAGGAGGAGAGACCTGCTCCATTGCACCTTTTCCCTCCATGAATTAATTTTAATTTTCAGGGCATTAAAAGAACACTATTAACTTGAACAATCAGCACCTGGGTTTCCTAATTTTTTTTCTTCTTCCTTCCCTGCACTTTCCCCCCCTGTATGAACTGCTTAGATTTCTAAAACTGCCAGCAGGGTGTGTCTTGTTGAAGAAAATTGTTATGCATTCTGCTAAGCAGGATTTCTCGGTTGAGAATTTGGTTAAAAACACTTTGAATAAATCAGTTTGGAAATGACTCTTGGCATTGTTGGCTGACAATAAAAATTTCAGTATGAGAAACGGTTACACTGCTGGGAAGCCAGGAGTGTTAAATGAAGATTGGGTGTACAATCCATCAGGGTTTATATGCAACTGGGCACTAAATTGAGGGTTTGTGTATACTGTGAAGGTCCCCATTGTTGGTTGCTCAGTGATAGAAAGAACATCAAAGAAGACCCGTGGCCAAAGTCTTACTCTTCTCATTTCTTATAAAATGTGCCAAAATAACTAAGATTTGTGAGGTTTATTTTGTACTGTAATTTTGAAATGATCCAAAACACCACTTTCAAAAATGAAACACTTCTTCTAGTGTTATTTTTTCTTCTTCACCTCTCTACTGCTCATTTTCTTTGGGATTTAGAAATGAACCCTATTTCATTCAGTGGGTTTATGCTGTAGGAATTATTTTTATGAAGGGTAATATTTATCCTGCACTTTACCATTACATTTTTAAAACATGAAATAAGGATTGTATTTGTCCATTTAAAGTGTAGAGAAAATTAGGGATGTATTAAAATCTTCGTGGAGTTAGATGGAGAACTGGAATTTCAACAGCTCTGAAAATTATTATTGTTTTTCCTTTTCTGCTACAATTTTTCAACTATACGTGTGGTAAAAGCAGAAAGGGTAGGATCCAGATTGAATGGGTATTGAATGAGTCCTGATTGAATTGAGAAGTGGGCGATTGATACAAAAGAAATATACTAGGGTGGTCATACCAAAAAAAAAAAGAATGAAGATCCATTTGCAAAACAAGTATAGTATGTGACGGAAGAGTGAATATCAAGAGGAAGAGGAAGGTGTCATTCTGTGAATTTTATACTGGAAAAAATATGGCTGCTTTAAAATATTGCAGACAGATATTTCATTTGTGCTCTTGCATGCTCAAGATAAAATGATAAATAGCACAAGAGAGAAACAAAAACATCCCACTGTCATAGTTACTGTTATGTATTGAGTATATATACGTAGTTGTGCTAAAGTGAAACTAACCTTTAGATCACCCCAACTGTTTTGGAGGGAAACTTAGAACATTAATTTTTGGGTGGGCTTTTTCAAGTACTATGATTGGTTAAGGCCCTGTGGGCCTAGAGTATAAATTACAGGGATTTGCCTGCTGTTCCTCAGTTCCAGTTTTGAGTCAATAAATGTTAGTATAGCTATGCTGGTCTGCTTCTTGCCTACTGAAGCCCATTACACAATAGTTACCACCTGTGCATTCCTTCTCTTCAATTCGGCCTTCACTGAAACAGTCTGCTATGAAGGTGAATGTAGAGAGCTGTGCTAAATGCTTGTGTCTGGATTGGCAGAGAGGGCTTTACCAAGATCCAAAAGTGAACGTCAAAATACATATCAGTTGTAAAACAAAACCTTGAAGGTTGATTATCAGAACACAAGATGGCTACTTTAAAAGAAATGTTTGATTTAAGGGCCTGTGAAGTACTTGGATTTTTAAACTCTTTATGGAACCAAAACTTACTACTGAAGATGAACAAATCCCCCAGGAGACAACTGAGATGGATTTACTGGATTTACAAATGCAATTGGATGATCATTCCAAAACTGAAAAAAGATATTATCCTTTCAAACTGAAATGTAAGAGATTTATTGGTGTTAACTTCGTGAAAACTACAACTGGACTTGAAATATAAGAATTTAAAGAGAAGAAGAGAAGATACTAGAAGAAAACAGGACTCAGAATTATATTTGTGAGACTTAAGGATGGTCGGATGGAAGAAAGAAAAATACAGAATTGGTTCATCTGATTATAGTTATGAGATCTTATTTCTGGTGATGTTGAACTGTTCTATGAGTTGGACAATGTTTATTTTGGAAATGTCTAATGGGGTAAAAGATTAGATTTTGATATCTAAATAATTACTATATTATTATTTATAGTAATAGTTATTACTATAAATTATTATATTTTTTAATTTCTTTTTTTTGCAATGTTTAATTGTTAAGTAGGATCAGGGGAATGTACACTAAATGGAAAAGGGGGCTAAATATTTAAGTTGCTAGATATTGTTGCTAAATTTTATTGGATCTTTGCTGATTAATAAGGATAGCTGAAGATTTAGAGATGGGGTAAGGTATGAAATGAAGAGGTATCTGGTTATATTTTAAGTGAGGAGTTGTTAATGAAGCTATTTTTGGAGTTTTTGCAAAAACCCATTTTGATTTTGCTATTTGTTGACTAGAATTATATGGGATTAGAGAAATAATGTAAACAATTGTTAATGTTTAAGTAAGAGTTGGATGTATTTTTTATATCTGTATCAAAGAAAGTCAGGAACCAACCTTTTTACTTATTTACCTTTTGCTTTCTCTTTTCCCTCACACTTTTATCTTGGTTTTTGTCTGTCTAGTTTTGTTTTAATTTTATTTTTTTTCCTTGTTTTCCTTTTTCATGCTTTTGAAATTTAATAAAATATTTAAAAAGAAAACAGCAACACGATTGTCTCTTTTTCACACTGTCCAGGAATTGATTCAGAAATCCTTTGATTTGATCTCTGTGGTTAATTCTGTGTTTCACATACATCACAGCAGAGTAAATGGGAATTTTTGCTTTGTTTCCTGTCCTAATTCTTCTGTTGATTAGCTACAATATGTTGATTGGCAAAGCAAAGAAATTCTCCTGTCTGCAATGACTCAAAGTATCCATTTATATTGAGATGTTTTAATGTGGAAATACTTTTCAGAATTCCAGGTCTTTGACCTTTTTTCCATGGGTTGGTTTTTGCTTGTGTTGTGGCACCATGGTGTTAAAAATGTTCTTGCTGAGTGGGTTTGAAAAATTATAATTTATTGATGAATTGGGTTTTGCAATTCTATTGCTAATAATTGGAAAGATTTATATTCATGTCACGTGATGCAAATATTGAACATTCACAAATTTTTTGCTCCTTACTGTGAATGGCCCTCCTCTTCTCCCATAATCTAAAACTGTCTATTTCATTTTCCCCAGGCCTATCCAAACATTTGGGCTTGCTGTCATAATTCCTAGCGAAGGATAATATTGTTCAGAGATTGTGGGAGTTGAAAACCAGCATAGCAGGACAATATGAAGCTGGAGAAAATGGAGATATGTTCAAATAGCATTACTTTTATTAGTTCCAAGAAAATGATGGGAACACATTTCACTCCCACCCTGTGTTCTCAAGGATTCTGAGAAATACAGTGGATTAGTTAAACGATGCTCCCTTCCCCAAGTTCTGTGGATCATATGCATTTCTTCCCAGAGGTGGTATTCAGATGGTTTGGACCAGTTTGGGTGAACCAGTAGTAGTGACCGGCCTGCCCACCCAGCCCGGTGCTATGCCATCCTATTTAGCCATGTTTTCTAAGCTGTGTGCATGCATGCAAGCCATGCAAATGCTCACATTTTTGGTGCTGGGAGAACCAGTTGTTTCTTCCCCTAAAGTTTCCAATCATTATGTATTTGGGCTGGGCTCCAGCTTTAATTTGGAAGGGGAGATCAAGGGGATAGGCTATGACCAACAAAGCCATGTTTAAGAGGACATCTGTGACTTATTTAAAAAAAAGGAGTTTGGGAGATGAATCACAAAATGCTTTGGTCTGTGGTAGAATTCTTGCTGTTGTTATTTATTTCAAAATTTGCAGACATGTTTTACTCTAAGTGGGAAGAGCTGGAAAAAAAGGTTGACAGCCCTTGTTAAGGAACTACCTTTCTTCTCCCCCTGCCAAAGAGAAGAATTGGATACAATTTGAGTTTCTCACTTTATTCTGACACTATAACTGCCTATGCACTATCATCGCCCTCCCAAGCTATCAGTAGGGTGATGACAATATCACATTCCAGCATCATTTGTTGGGAAGCCAATTTTATTTTATTTTTTTAATAAGAGTCCAGATATTGATATTTTCTATTGCTGGCAGCAAACATCAGTAGATAGCATCTCAAAAGTGAGTAGCTTTTGTTTATAGGTTTTAAGTAGAGCCCATGAATACATCTGTCATGTTCTTTTGTCACTAAGATGATTACACCATTCCTGGATACAGTATTTTTATGTGATCAAACAGTATAGACAAAAATCAATCTCTCTCTCTCTTCTCTTCTCTTCTCTTCTCTTCTCTTCTCTTCTCTTCTCTTGATCTTTAACCTTAAGAAACTATTTGAAGGTTGCCACTGGCCATTTGAAGGCTGACACTGACCATATACATGAAGTAGTTGTAGGTGGATGGAAGAGGTAAATTGCTAGTGCTTAAGGAACTTAAGGAGCAGAGGTAGGAAATATTCAAGTAAGGCTGAGAAATTACTTGCAGCATGAATATGGCCGAGGTCATATTAAACTGCATTGAAAACCTGTGGTTCCTTGAGGACAAGGGAAAGAAAAGATACCAGAGGTGAATGTTCCCATCTGTGTGATGCACACTGCAGAAATGCATATAAGTGTGTGTCCAGGGCATTCCCAAATGTGCTAATGCAGGCAAATCAAATTGTTTTTCTTGTTTCCAGAATCATTACCGGTAGTTCTATGTTCCTAATCAAACATCATGTAAACAACTTTAATAGGTGATGGTATTTATTTTGACTGCTTTGTGATTGCAGGGGAGGGGGGGATTTTATTCTGCATTTAACCTTCTGGTAAAGACACCTGATTTGAGGGATAAATCAAAAGGGGGAAATGTATGTAAACAGAGTGGATAGCCATGTGAAGGAGGAAGAGGAGGCAGCAGCAGCAACAGCTGTATAAAACATCTCTTCCATTCTTTCTATACCCAACCTGGCAACAGGCACATTTACTTTTTCAGGTTTTTTCCTTGCAAAATCAGACAGTAATTCCCTAAGGCCAGAGAGTCAAAAGAGATTGATTCCAACATGAAACAAAAAGCATTTATTTTATCCCGGTTCCTGTTTTATGAAACAGAGGCAGAGCCCCTTAGTCTTCCCTGTGAGCAGAATATAAAACTCTGCCTCGCTTGAGGTGCGAATGAGAAACAACAAAGGCAGGGAAGGAAAGGTGGGGAAGACATCCTTGCTGTGATCATAAACAGTCCTGCTTCCAAGATTTTTTTGGGCAAGATCAAGATGAAAAGGGATTCAAAAGATGGTTGAATCCCTTCTCCTCTTTTCTCCTTTTGACATCACCTCCCATCCCATCTCCTCCTCCTCCTAGACACCTTCCCTCTGTTTGCCCTTAACTCAGACAAGTGAGAGATGGGTCTATTCTTTGTAGGAGACAGCCAAATTAAAGCTATTATCCCAACTGAGCAGAGTATTTCAGCTCTGAAGTGGAGTGGTGTCACCAAGTATGCTTAAGGAACCTCACTGAAAGAGGTAGGTAGCACAGGTTTCAAGTCCCTTCCCCTTTTTTTATTCATTCACAAAGAGAGAAAAGCAATTTTACCCAAGCTTTAGCAGAACTCCCAAGCAGTTTGACTTTCCCAGCTTTAAACCATACTAAAGGTTTTGGCTTTCTTTCTTTTTTTGCAAGCAGTGCCCACTTCTGTTACAGACTAATGCCAAAGTAAAGGTCCTTGGTGCTTGGCTATTTTCTTGCAGTCGTTTCATTGCCCAAACTAGGCAACATCATCAGTACTAGCAGGATGATGATGTTACCTAGCTTGGGTAATGAAACATCTGCAAGAAAACAACCAAGCTCAGAGAGCACCAAGGATTCGTCATTTCAACCCCGAACTACAAATATTCTCCTTATTAATGGAAAAATATAACATGAGCATATACAGCTGTTTTATAACCTTGGAGAGAGAGAGAGAGAGAGAGAGAGAAAGAGAAAGAGAGAGAGAGAGAGAAAGAGAGAGAGAGAGAGAGATGATAGGTAGTTCTAAGGTTACATATATGTTATGATATGAGCTTAACATACTTATATAAGCATATATAGTACATAGCACTTTATGATGCTAAATAGCAGTACTCCTATCCAGAGTTAAAAAGAAGGACTTAATTTTATATTGATCAGCATGCCTCCATCAATCAAGCTGGTAGTACATTGTCTACTGGATTTTCTTTGTCAAGCAAATTTATGATCTTTTTTTAAAAAAAACTTCTGTCAACTTTAGTTCCATGCTGAGTAAAATGGCTCCTCTTCAGCATGCATTTTATGCAGCATTCAAATAGTTATTTTGGACAATCTGCCACTTGCCTATGAGCAGATGTGGGTACCAGATGTGGGTACAACTCAACTTCAATATAAGGCAGCCATCTCTACTTGTAATACTTTTACTCTATGTGTAGTCCTTAATGAAACTACATCTACATGAAGGGAAATAAGCAGTGAGGTTCCTCAAAGTTCCATTTTAGGTCCAGTTCTTTTCAATATCTTCATAAATGATTTAGATGAGTGAACAGAAGGGAAAATCATCAAATTTTCAGATGACACTAATCTGGCAGGAAGAGCCAACACTACAGAAGATAGGGTCAAGACAGACTTGAACACTGGGCCCTGTCTAACAAAATTAAATTCATCATAGAGAAAAGTAAGAAAAATAAAGTCTTACACTTAGGCAAGAAAAACCAAAAGTACAGATACAGATTGGGTGAAACCTTGCTCAATAATACAACTGTGAGAGGGATCTTGGAGTTTTAGTGGACAATTATTTCAATATGAGACAACAGTGTGTGGCAGCAGCCAAAAAAGTTAATGCCATCCTAGGTTGCATTAACAGCGGAATATAATCAAGATCACATGAAGTAATAGTGCTGCTTTATAAAGCCTTAGTATGACCACACCTGGAATACTCTATCTAATTTTAGTCACCCCATTATAAAAAGATGTTGAGACTTTGGAAGGAGTGCAGAGAAGAGCAACAGAGATGATTAGGGGCCTAGGAGCTAAAACATAAGAAGAACGGTTGAAAGAATTGGGTCTGGCTAGTCTAGTGAAAAGAAGGGCTATAAGTGACATGATAGCAGCATTCCAATATTAGAGGGTCTGCCACAAAGTAGAGCGGGTCAATCTATTTTCCAAAACACCTGAAAGCAAGATAATGGATGGAACTAATCAAGGAGAGATCCAACCTAAAACTAAGGCCAGTGAGAACAATCAACCAAAGGAACAGCTTGCCTTCAGAAGTTGGAGACTTTTAAGAAGAAACTGGACGGTTGTCCACTTGTCAGAAATGGTATAGGGTCTCCTGCTTAAGCAGGCGATTGGCCGAGAAGACTTATAAGGTCCCTTCCAACTCTGTTATTCTGTTATTACTTCAAGCATTTCAATCACCAACCATCAGCTCCATTTCCAACCTTCTCCCTTCTAAACTTTTTTTCTCAGAGTCCTCTCCATTGGTTTTTAAACCTCCACCTGATATGCCAGCACAACATCTGATGCTGATTCAGGCCAAACTACAGCTCCTCCTTCTTCTAAAGAAACTTTTCTGTTTAAATATACATTAACCTTTACTGTCAGTTGAAATAAAATGAAAAAGAACTGTTTTGTTTAGATATCTCAGGAATGTACGAGTAGATGAAGAGCTAGTGAACAATGAGAAATGTTTTAAAGAATTTAAATTTTCATCAAAAAGCATAGCAAGAATTGGATGTAAGAAAATTTAAAATGGATAAAGGGGATAGTAATTTTGAAAGAGTAAATTTTGGTGGAACTATTTTTGAAAATATGAAGATTAAAGAGACAAATGGATCTGATCTTTGAGGGAACATTATTTTTTAACATTAAAGAACATACATACCTGATGGTTTTTAACAAATAAAGATAAATAAAGTATACTGCACGAGTCAAAAAGAGGGCTGTGAAAATATTTACAGACCCCTCGCATCCTGGATATGAACTGTTTCAATTCCTACCCTCAAAACGACACTATAGAGCACTGCACACCAAGACAACTAGACACAAGAACAGTTTTTTCCCGAACGCC
>JANHFM010003729.1:124724-135502 GCA_032468115.1 Grayia smithii
CTGTTCACCATTACATCACCTTTTTCAGCAGTCTCCATGTATCTAGTGTCTTTCTCCCCACTTGGAACTGAACCCAGATGGACATTTCTTCCCACAGTATCTAAGCAGAATATTTTCCTCAGGCACCCCCATTTTTATACAGGTTTTTTTTTCTTAAAGAAGCCTGCCTGCATGCAATAAACCCTATTATATCTTATTTACATGCTTTAAAAACCCTACTTGTTAAATGCAAATATGAATGTAATGTTACTTGAAATTTGGTCCTGTCAGCTCAGTTCTGTGCAAATTTGCATAGATTTAAATCCAAATTTATTCATTGGCGTTTGCTTCTGAAAACACCAGCTTTGCAATATCTACATGATTATTGTTGTTTTTCCATAAATATCACTATAGTAAAAGAAATAAAAGGTCAACAATCTTATGCATTGTGGAGAAGCGGAAATGCAGCTAATATTGCCTGTATCTTGGAATATTAGAGAGATAAATTTCTTTCAGTACTCTAGAAGAGGATCCCATATATTTTAGTCAGGCTGAATGCTGTGCTGCTGTTTGGGAAGATGGAGTTACATTAAAATGGTGAGTTCAGAAATCGACATATTACTGGCTGCATCCACATTAAGAAAATTAATCAAATGAATTCAGCCTCCAATGTAGGTGTATTTGATCAATGCAGCTGAAAAACCCAGGTTTGCCTCTAGAATGAACCAGTAGGACATAAAACACTGACGATTTTTGCCATTGTTAGATGAAAAACCATTAGAAAAAAAACATATGCAGAAATGTATGTATTAGGAAAAATGTTATTGTTCAAACAACTTTTATATGCATTTCTTATGAACTTGGGGTTATTTTCATTTTAATGTGCAAAGCAATGCAGAAATGGAGCTCAGCGAACTTGTACAGAAAATAAAAGACTGAACAAAACCATATATGTGTTTTAGCTGTTCCTTAAAATACCAGGTTGCTTCTGTTCAGATGCCCAGCAAAGAAAAGGCATATCACTGCATAGCATCCATCACCTGACTCCTTACATGGAGATTGTAAAATAATATGATAGTGAATTATCTCTTTTCATCTATTATTTTTTGTTAGTGTCTTTGATTCAGTTTTTGACTCCTGAAGACTCCCTGTTCTCTTGGCAAGGTTTTTTTGAAAGTGGTTTGCCCTCACCTCCTTCCTAGAGCTGGAAGGGAGTGCCTAAGGCAGGACTTGAACTCATGGTGTCTCACTTTATAGCCTGGAACTTTAACCACTAGACCAAACTGACTATTTTCATTCAATTACCTCCACGGTAACAACAGTAAAGTAGCTGAGTCCCATTCCCCCAGTTCTAAAGTACCCTGGGAACCTTACTTTTCCTATAAACAAATATGTAGATTCAAGATTCACATCTTATTCACACACTGAATCAAAGATTGATTCAAATCTGAATTGCAAATAGCAGCATTCCTCAACATTAGCTACACTGACTGTGGATACCTCTGCAACTTCTGGAAGGCCATACAGTAGTTCAGTAATGCATGTGTAACTCTTATTCAGAATTTACACTCTAGCAAAAATAGATGGTTCAAATAGGAAAGCCATACCACAAATTTATAGACAATGATAAAACAATCCAAATCAATCTCCTGCCTACACTCAGAGGCAGAGATGCAGTTTGCTTTCAGATAAGGTAAAACATTTCAGAAGTTATTCCCTATTGCTTTCCTCCCTCTGCAATTTTTCTTACCCTTAATCCCCAATGCAGACTAAGACAAAGGCTAAAATAAGAACTACAGTTCAAAAATATAATTAAAAGACAATCAAAGAATAATAAAACCAATAAAAACCAAGTGGCACAGTAAAATTAGCTGAAAACAAAAATTTGGTGGAAGAAAAAGGAGGGGGAGAATGCAGCAAAATCTAACAACATAACAACCTTTTGACTGTTCCTATAATTTGTGCCTGATTCTTTTAATACTCAAAGAAAGATCAGGTTTGGTGAAATCCCACAAAATAACTTCTTTTCTCTTTGCAAACCTATTTCCAGACTCCGGTTACAACATCCAAAAGATGAAAACAACCTACAAGAAAGAACATTATTTTCTTGAAAGCACTGAGTTTACAAAGGGCAACCAAAGACTACCCAATAAAGAATAAGATTGTTCTGCTTTAGTCTATCCTCAGACCTATTCCTAAACAAAGAAACTCTTCAACACAGAACATAGATGAAAAATGCAAAAGAACATAATGTTATTTAGGTGACCATTGCTATAATCTCTGCATAGGATTCCATGCTCTGGTAACCTGCTTAGACTACTCAAATGCATTTAAAATAGAGCTGCCCTTAAAGACTGCATATCACAATTAGATCCAGGTATCAGCATGAGATTACAGAGAGAACAGAGGCACAGTGGCTCAGTGGTTTAATGATGCTGGAGAAGGTCTGTACTCTGGCAGTTTGAGTCCTAGCATTGCATGACAGAGTGAGTTCCTGTCACTTGCCTCAGCTTCTGTCAGCCTAGTAGAACATTTGAAAGCATCTTACACGTAAGTAGATGAATGTATGGGACGGGGGAAATGGTGCTTCGAACGGCAGTATGAATTCAAACATTGGACTGCCCAAATGTGATGCCCGAATGTGAGGTGACACTGGTGGTGGAAAAAGCTCGAGATGACATTGCAAAACACCATCAAGTTATGAGTGTGGAGCTAGTCCATCTCCTGTGGTGTTCTCTGGAAAGCACACAAGTGTAAACAGAATGGATTGGCTATTGTCAGCAGCCAAACAATCATTTTGCAGTAGCACTGTAGTCACCTGGCTAATGTAACATCACCATAAGCTAAATAAATACTAATGCAGATTAAATCAGTGGTGTGAGATCACATAACACTGGTTCTTCAAGAACTGTACTGAGTCTAAGTCAAAATATGAGTATAGATGTGTGAAGGCTTAAATAGCTGTTGAGGATTCTGTATGTCTCTGTTTATTACCCTGTTGGTGACTTGAGATTTTCTGCAAAAACACTTTTACTTGTACCACAAACAAGGTCTTGATCACTAGAGTTTGTGACAGCATTCCTAAGTAGCATCCCGCTGCAGAATGCCCTTCACAAAAAGTTCCACTGTACTAATCATGTTTGGCTTTTGATGCCTGGAGAAGCTGTTCTTTTCTTTTCTGCCTAGCTTTATGAGAACTCTAATTACCGTAATAGTTGAACCATTAGAGGAAAAAAGGTTTAAAATGTGGCTTCTTTGATGTTCACTATACATTAGACGGAATGTTACCAAACCTTTATTACAGTCATACAGTCAGCAATCATATAAAAGAAATTAAAGGGGGGGGGGGGCTGGGGGAAGAAAAAGTAACAATTTTTAAAGATGCAAAGATGGTAAATGGCATATATAAAAAAGTGCAGAACTAGCAACTCAGCAAAATTGACCTGAGCACTGATTGTTCTCTGCTAGGTAATTTCTTTATTTTGGGTAAATACAAGTCATATGGGATTCCCTGTAAAGACAGCAGAGAAAGAAAATACAGCTCAGTGACTTTACTGAGCACAACCCACAATGTCACAACAGAAAAACAGAAGCCCGTTCCTCCTGCCTAGCCAAATTTAAAAAACTCAGATAGGGTAAATAATATCTATTTGAAAAGGTTCTGTATGTAGTGAGCTGGAGAACCAGCCTCATATGGATTTAAAGCATCCCAAAGCATCCCTGCTTAAAAAAATAAAGTCAAAATCTAATGAGCAAAGAATTTCTCACAAAAATCTTAGGGAATGAAACTTGCCAATAACAACAACTTTTTTTTTTTAGCTAGTTTGACTTAACCAATGGGACCAGATCAAATGGGAGAAGTTAACTTTAGTCAAAGTTAATGAGAGAGTACCAATTTCTGGCATCAGCAGAGACCAAGTATATCTTTAAAAATTGTACAACACTCTTAGTGCATCTTAGAATGACAAGGGTAGCTTTTATAAACATAGATGGAATGGCTTCAAGGATTTAAGATTTGGACATTGTAGACAAACTGGGTGATTTTGAAGATTTTGCAAGCTGTGGGGATAAAGTAGACTCCTTTTGAATAAGAAAAAAAAATCTCAGGATTGTTGAAGAACTATGCTCAACACTTGCCAGATGTCCCAAAGGTGCTTTTTCAAGAGGCAACTGGACTTTGTAGTTTTTCTTTGAAGATGTTTCACCTCTCATCAACGGTTTCAAAAAGGTGCCACACCCAATTATACTACTCAGGTGACTCTGAAGAAACAGATAAATAGCAATAGCAATAGCACTTAGACTTATATACCACTTCATAGTGCTTTTACAGTCCTCTCTAAGTGGTTTACAGAATTAGCATATTGCCCCCAACAATCTGGATCCTCAATAAACCTACAAGTGGCCTCAATGACTTGCTAAAAGAATGTAAATGACCAGCTGTCTGCAAGGAGTATAAATCTTTCCATTCCCCAACATCCAGTCAGAGCTTAAGAAGCTACTTGGATGAGAAGTGAAATGTCTTTGAAAAAACATCTTTGGGATAACCATGACCTGGATAACTGAGAATATCCACTTGCCAGATGTGTGAGGAGAAAAAGGCCCTGAGTTACTATGTTGATGATGTACAAATTACAAAACAGAGATCTTAGAATACTCCCCTGCCTCACCTCTTTCTGAGTAGTAACAATCTTAGATTTAATTCTCAAAGTGGGTGTTGGCATAGAGGGATTGAATGAGAAAAGGGAGTCTTTTATACTGATAATCTCTTTGTTTTTCTCACAGCCACTCCCTTGGAATTAAATCACTCTAATTTAAAAATGAAGTTCTGCAAAAAAGGGAGAATCTGGATGAGAATCTGAATATTGAGGCCAGACCAGTTCAGGTGAAGCGGTAGTGATGGTGGTGGGAGACTCCACCCACCCACCCAGATGTCATCAAAAGCACTCTGCACATGCGCAGAAGCACTGCATGCTTGCAAAGCAAGTGCGTGTTCCCACATGCTACCGATAGCGAACCAGTAGCGCCGGGATCTGAAACCTACTACTGGGCCAGACTTTTTTTCTTTAATGAAAGAGAGGAAATAATAATGCTTTATAAATAATATTATATTTGGATCCATGTTGTGTTAAATCTTAACCATTTACATATAAAAAGACAAGACTGAGGGAACCCTAACTGGACAAAAGTATTTTAGATATGCAGCATGTGAAATGCTCAGTAAGAGATGAATAAATCTTATGCACTTTAATCAGCAGCCACATCCTTGATAATGAATGATAAATCATTTCCATAGCCAAAATGTGCTAAAAGAAGAAAACTGTGTTTTCAAATTGGAACAGATAAAACACCTTTCAGCTACCTCAGCTATGGGATGGAGATGAGACATAGGCAACATCATGAAAGTACAACATAAAATAAGCAAGGCATTTTTGTGTTGGAGAATCTGGGCAATGGCTCTTTGGGGGCATCTAAAAGTAGAAATACCCTTCCTCATTGGAGGAGGCAGAATATGGGAAGGGAACAAGAGCCTGTTTCTCTGACTCTCAGTTGCAATTCTCTCTTGCTGTCTCTCAAATTCTCTCCTTAATTGGAACAACCTGCCAACTTTTGCCCTTTGTACAGTTGCAAGCCTTCAGACATTTTTCTGCTGATGCCTTTTCTACAGTACTAAAAATACCACAAGCTGCCTCGCGGCCGTGACCCTGAACAATTTCTTTCTTCCACAACATTATTGTATTAAGGATCATACCAAACAGTGTGTGATTCTCAATCGTATTGGCCTTCCTTTAACCATGCCAGTAAAACAAAATCTAACCTGACACAGTAGTTTCACTCAGTAGCAATTCTCTTGAAGAAAAATTGAGCGTGTACTCACACGTGCTAACTAAGTCTATTGGACTTGAAATAGGTGGTTTTCCCCCCTCTGGATAAATCTCAGTAATACATTTCCACTATTTAGACCATACACAACAACAATTTAAATCAACATTCAGAACCATGATGTTTTGAAGAAGGAGGAAAAGAGAAAGAGTTGAGAAACACTGGTTTTCTTCCTTTGTTTTTTTGCACTCTGAACTTTTAAGTTAGATTTGAAGTTTTATATACTCGGGAATTTCTCTACCAAGCATTAGATGTAACATTGTCTGAAAAAGAGAAGTGAAATTTGTGCCTTCGGGTGGTGAGATTTGATGTTCTGTAAATGAAACATTGGTTTGGCTGGGGGTGGAGGGGAAACCCAAGTCAAAGGTGAATTATTATTTCATAGTCTTTCAGAAGGACAAGAGACTACACCAGCAGTACAACTCCAAAAGATACATACAGGTATGTGCATGGCCATCATAAACTCTTTGGGGCTTGCTATTATTCCTGCAGTATCCCAACCTTCCCTGCTCCTCCTAAACAAAATGTGCATTGGAAATGGAAATCTCTAGAAGCCTGCGAATTGACAAAACCCTTAAAAGGAAGATTCAAGCCTGCTTCCAAGCACCTTGTTCCTCAGACAAGCTTCTGACTTCTCTGCTCCCACCCAGCCAGGTTGACTTGACTGAAAAGATTTTATGCTATCCTTACAACAGATAAACAGATGGATTTAGGGGGAAGAGAAAGCTTCCCACCAGTAGTGGGTTTCAATTTCGGTTGCTACTGGTTCACTCGAGGGCGAGTGAATAGAAGGAAATAGATACAAATAATTAGGGACAGTAGGACAGGTATGGTAGGCACAATGGTATGCTTATGCACGCTTACAGACCTCTTAGGAATGGGGTGAGGTCAACAGTAGACAGTCTAAGGTTTTGGGGTTTGGGATGAAACCACAGAGTCAGCTAGTGCATTCTCAGCATTGACCATTCTGTTGCTGAAGTCGTATTTTCTGCAATCGAGTTTGGAGTGGTTTATCTTAAGTTTGTATCTATTGTGTGCTCATGTGTTGTTGTAGTTGAAGTTGTAGTAGTCATTGACAGGTAGGAGTAGCTACTCGAAGGAAAAACATTGTCTTAATATATATTGCTCACATAACAGCATTCCGATGGTTTTCTGACACATATTTTGATGCAGTTTATAGAATATATGATACAGAAAAGGTGGAGAGAGGAAGACCTTTTCCAGTGCTTGCTTTCCTTTTATAAGAGATTCACATAAGGGAAATTAGCTTAGGTGTAAAACAAATGCAACCCAGTGACTGCAGTGAAGTTGATGCTGGCTAGGAAAGATACATGTGTTAAGCTAAATAGTTAAAATTTCAGGATGCAGAAATAAGGGAATAAAATCAAGAAGTGGATTGCATTGCTAGACACCCTGCTGTAATAACATCATGACAACAGTCTTGCTCTTTCATTCCATACAAACCAGACACAGTGTAGACAGTGAGAGAAACTGGAAGGAAATTGCTCAGTGATTTGGCTGGGGAAGGCTCCTGACTTGAATATTTGAAAGGAGGCAAATGGATTGAATTTAGGCTTGCCAGATAACAGGTTGTTTAACTCAAAACAAAGGATTTAGCAGCCAAGAAGAAAAAGAATGAGGATAATCACTATAGGCTTTGTAGAGACACAACTCTTGGCATTGATAATGGTTGATGAGGGAGAGACGAGATTGGTCTAAGTAAGCACTGTACTTTAGAAATATGCTGTTAATAGAGAGAGTGCTCAGTCTGAGTTTAGGAGAAGTTCAGCTGCTTGAAGTAGTTTGATATTACTATTGGATCTGTAATACATTGTATTACAGCATTCTGCTTCCTTACTGATATAAGAAATGATATAAAAAGTTCACTGGGATCCCAGTTGACTGGGATTTTTATTTAATATTTCCCTATACCACAAGAAACAGAGGAGTTAGCTTTGGAGACTTCTTGCAGATAGATTTGGCAAAAAGCCTGTTTAAAACAAGAGCTATTAGAGACCATCCTTGGAAAATCTCTGGAGAGATTGGGAGCAGATTCTGTATAGTAGCAAAAGTTAGATACAAAAGCAACAAATGCCTCAATCACTAATGAAAACTCCATGAAAAAAGTAAGAACTAAGTGGTCAAACATACACAGGATGTATTCTTTAATTTCATGTAACTTTTAACTTGTGTTTTATATTCTCTCACCAAAGCCTTTTTTCCCCAACATAAATTTCTTGTCTATTTCCCTTTAGTACCTCTTTACTCCCTCCATCAAGAAGAGAAACCACTACAAATAAACCTTAGATAGCAACAGCATATCTAAAAAGAGATCTTAAAGTAACACAATTTATTTTGTCATGCATTTGGATTTCAGCTTCCTCAAGCGTGTTCTTTCAGCTGGCAAGTTGTCCTATCCTCTTGTTTGATCTTGCTTTACATTATCCTCTGAGGTCAAATCATGGTTATTTACCCAGAAGTGACATAATCTTTCCTACATTCATTTTGGGGATAAGTACATATATCTCCAAATCTCTCTGCCACCAAACAAACTTATTTACATTGAGATTTCTTCTCCTACTGGCTCTTTATTTGGTAGTGTAGTATTTCGGGCTGTAAGTGATTACAGTATTCTAATTTATTCAGGGAGCCAGATGTTTATAAAATTTTAATTGTTTAACAATATTGTTTAACTGGCAAAGTAGGTAGAATGAATCAGATGGAAGTTGTTTCTATTTAGTGGTACACCAACAAAATTCTAGAGTCTTCCTTCCCCTTTTCATCCCCTTTCCTCTTTTTTTAACTGAACACACTTCTGTTTTGTCACATACCTCCATTCAAGGAAGTTACATTAGTTATACATGTTGTGGGCCCAGGACTCATAAGCAAATTTAAGGACAGGGGAAGGTTACATTCACTTCCATTCCAAAGCAGGCTTCCTTTGCCATTCTACTGCCACTGCACTAAGCAGCATTCAGGATCCAAGTTATGTGAGAGTCTCCTTCAGTAGCCTTCAGATTTGCAACCTGGTCTTGAATGCAAATTTAGATTGCCCACCTTGTATGAACTTACCCTAGACTACACTCGCCTTCCACCTCTCCTTAAATCATTTCTTCCTGGTTGTTTTGCATTGGATCCTGAGGATCTAGACCTGCTTTATGCAATCAGACCTACTTTACATCTCATGCAAGAACCATGAAGAGGTATCTTGCATTTCCTCTACTTTTTAATGTGTATATCAACTCAGTAATCCATGCCTCTCTGCCCCACTTTAGCAGAATTAGCAGTCAAGCAATTCTGTGTCTTTTATAGACAGATGACTTTGTGATCATGGAAAGAGTGCTAAGGACTTTGGCCTCTTTCTGCTCAGGAGAAAAGCTGGTAATAAACTATCAAGAAGCTAAAGTCATAATATTTGCCCAAAACTATAAAATTCATAAATGGCAAATTATTGGGAATTCTGTAAAGCAAGTGCACACTTATAATTACCTCAGAGGACTCTTCCAAGTCCCTCTCTACTGGAGAGAACATTTTGTATTTATCTGACACATATTGCTGAGCATGGCTCTTCAACTGTCCTGAGATTTAGCCATTTAAAGGGAATTCAGTTTATCCCTGAAGCTTGCAAGGTCTTCATAGCTGAGGTCTTCTCCCAGTTTCTTTGGGTTTCCAAATCTGTACTTTTAGAAACTTTAACATTCTTGAAACCATTTGTTCTAACTTTATTATAGCTATCTTTGCAGTCCCGAGATACCTTAAGAACACTACTCTATACTTTGAAAAGGACTTGGTCTCAATGGATGTTAGATTTTGGTATACATTTTAACTTTGGCTAAAGTTAACTTATTCCTATTGATCCTTAGGGATCACTTTAAGTCAACTTAGTTAAAAAATATTATTAGCAAGCTTCACTCTGTGTCCTCACTCTGTAGGACACTCGTTGCAGAATCTTTGCCCAGAACTATCCATAAGAATTATATCCAACATACTGATCTTCAAATCAATCTAAGTATGCTCCCCAATCCTTCAGGACATGGAGTCTTTTCAAATACATCCAGCATGTATCAGCTTCCTACTTTTTTCACAATCCTGAAATTTTACTGGGCTTTTACACTGATTGCAATGATGATTTGCCTTCTATTGTTTGTTAGGCTGGTACTCACTCATCAATATATATAGTCCTGGTGGAAAGGTACAATAGAGTCCTTGAGCTATATATTCCTTTATTGTTCCATCTGCAGAGAATTCCCAGCCTGTTTTATCCACCTATCCTGAAGGAATTATTTGACAGACATCCTTATATTTGTTGCTTCTCCCATCAAACTACTGTTCATATATATCCTTCCCAATTGCCTAATTTGGACTTCTATATGTACCATTCATCTTTCCTTGTGGCCAGGAAACTTGTAATTAGAATTTCTTGTTTTCTTTCCTTCTTTTATCTAGATCTAATTGCTGGCCTTATGTCAAATGTGATCTCATTTGATTTCCCATACTTCACAAAGCCAAAATGTTCAGCCTACCTGAAAAGGGCTCAAAGGTTCATCACCAAAAATCTCTGGTTCAATGCTGGGAAGAAGAAAAAGGAAAAAGCAGAAAAATCCACAGCTTATGCTGGTTATGCATATATCCATATATATATATAGATGCAATCCAGGGGTGGGATTCAAAAATTTTAGCAAGGGATTCTCTGCCCGGTTGCTGGGTGGGCATGGCCATGGTGGGCATGGTCTAGTCGGCTTCCTGCTTCATGGTGGTGGGGAGTTTTTGTCCTCCCTGGGCTCCGGAGGCTTTCCTTGACCCTCCAGAAGGGCGAAAGTGGTCTTCCCAGTCTCTGGAGGCCCTTTGGAGGCTGGAAATGGGCCCTTTTCAGGCCTTCCTGAATTTCTGGTAGGCCCATTTTTTCACCCTCCCCAAGC